>CM042859.1:3587412-3827940 GCA_023658055.1 Thaleichthys pacificus
GCCCCCGCCACCCCCGCCCCCCCCCCGCAGCGGCGCCAACACCCCCCCCCCCGCCAAACACCCCGCCCCCCCCACCCGCCACGCTCGCCTCCTGCCACACACCCCCCCCCACCCCCCCCGCCACCCTATCTCTGAATAACTGTGTGTGGGTGTGTTTGTGTGTGTCTGTGTGTGTGTGTGTGTGTGTGTGAGAGAGAGAGAATGAAGCCATCCAGCAGCTGGAGGGAGTGTTGTGACAGCAGACAGCTGCCTGACACTGACAGCCAGATGTACCAACCTGTAGAGAGGCTCGATACACTCCACACTGACCTACACTATCCTCTATATGTACTGGACTCTATATATGATGCACCACACTCCTGTGTCCACTCAATATACTCTACACTATACCTACCTATCTACCAGACCTGCAGTCTGTACAGACCTACCACAGCCATACAGACCTACACAGCCTTACAGACCCACCACACAGCCATACAGACCCACCACAGCCTTACAGACCCACCACAGCCTTACAGACCTACCGCACCCATACAGACCCACCACACAGCCATACAGACCCACCACAGCCATACAGACCTACCACAGCCATACAGACCTACCACAGCCATACAGACCTACCACAGCCTTACAGACCCACCACACAGCCATACAGACCCACCACAGCCTTACAGACCCACCACAGCCATACAGACCCACCACAGCCATACAGACCTACCACAGCCATACAGACCTACCACAGCCATACAGACCTACCACAGCCATATAGACCCACCACACAGCCATACAGACCTACCACAGCCTTACAGACCCACCACAGCCTTACAGACCCACGACGCAGCCATACAGACCTACCGCACAGCCACATCCACCAGACACATACAAGCCCTCTCCTCCTGTGATATCAAACCACAGAGAATGGTTGTAGAGTGTAACTCTAGCTGTTTGTACTATCAAAGCACTTCAAGACCATCTGAGCACAACACTGCCCCCACCGGAGGGCCAGCGGTACTGCCGAACTTGACCTGAGATGACCCCTCCTCCCCACTCCTCCCCCCGCCTCCCCACTCCTCCCCCGCCTCCTCCTCCCCCCCAGGAGTTTCCACTGCTAGAGCAGGCAGGCACATTCCTTTGAGGCTGTGTTGACTGAGCTTGTGAGTGTGTGTGTGTGTGTGTGTGTGTGCATACGTGTGTGTGTGTGTGTGTGTGTGTGTGTGTGTGTGTGTGTGTGCATACATGCATGTGTGTGTGTGCACGTATTGTGTGTGTGCACACGTGTGTGTGTGTGTGTGTGTGTGTTTATGAATCCACCTCTGCAGCAACCATTCGACTGTAAGTGTACTGCTCGGAGACCAGACATCTAACACACACAATACCTTTCGATAAGATAACATCGTATCAATCATGGAAGTTGTCCTTCCCCTCTCGCCCTCCCCGTCTGACAGTAACCCAGACAACGAAGTGAGCCTCAGTGTAACTGTCATCACTTCCAAGACACAAGCTTGTGTTCAGTCAATCGCATACAAAACATTGGTTTCACACTACTGAGAACTGCTAGGGGAAACTAGAGGTCAAGTTCCAAAAGACTTTGTGTATATATCCTTCACACCGGTTACAACCCTGTTTAAGGTGTTTAGTATGTGTCTATGCTGGTTCGAACACAAAGTCTGATGGTATTCCTCAACAAGACCAGGCAACAAGCTGGGACACCAGCCAACTGCTCAACATGTGATATCAACGATTATTTGTCAGAAATGATCGACATGAGAGTATCCTGTCAGGGAGACAGACACAGAGGAGCCAGAGCAGAGAGATCTCGCTAGACCAGGACGCTAACAACAAATGAAAGGGGGCTCTGTACCTTTAAGGACTAAAGCTGACTCGTTGCATTCCCCCTCCCTCCTTCCCTCCTGCCCTCCCTCCCTCCCTTCCTTCCTCCCTCCATCTTTCCCTGTCTCTAACCTCTGTCCTCCCTCCTCATTCTGAGTGTGTCTGATGGGGAGCGAACTGGAGAGAGGGAAGGAGAGACAGAGAGAGGGGGAGAGAGAGGGAGAGAGAGAGAGAGAGAGAGAGAGAGAGGGAGAGAGAGAGAGAGAGGGAGAGAGAGGGAGAGAGGGAGAGAGGGAGAGAGGGATAGTGAATGAGAGGGAGAGAGAGAGAGAGGGAGAGGGAGAGGGAGAGAGGGAGAGAGAGAGAGAGAGAGGGAGAGAGAGAGAGAGAGAGAGAGAGGGAGAGAGGGAGAGAGAGAGAGAGAGAGAGAGAGAGATAGAGGGAAAGCGCCACCTCCTTATCAGACTGTTTCCTGGCGGAGAGCTGAGGGAGGTGAGGTGACCTACACACCACCCCAACCCCAGAAGCCCTGGGTGTGAGGAGGGAGCTGGGGAGGGGGGGATCAAGAGAGGGGAGGAGGGGAGGAAAAGGGGGAGAGTTTGGATGGAGGGACAGTCTCTCTACCTGTCTGTTTGACCAACCCCCCCCCCCCCCCCCCCCCATCCCCTGGCCCTAGTCCCTACGCTCCCCTTTTCAGCTGAGTCAGTCCATGCACAGTGTGTGTGTGTGTGTGTGTGTGTGTGTGTGTGTGTGTGTGTGTGTGTGTGTGTGTGTGTGTGTGTGTGTGTGTGAAACCTGTGTGTGTGTAAGCCCTCACCTCTCTCCTGCACAAAGTAGGCCAGGTACAGGTCCAGCTCTTTGACCGACACGCTGATGTGGTGCGGCTGGACGCAGAGGATGGGGCTGGAGCAGTGGCCGCCCTTGATCAGCCGCTCGCCGTCCGTGCTCTCCAGCGGGATCCCCTTGAACAGGATGACCATCACCAGGTCCAGCCGCCACACCTTGTCGGCCTGGCGGAGGCAGTCGATCCGCCTCATCTTGCCCTTCTGGTCGGGGTTGGAGAGCACGCAGCAGGCGGACTTCTTGCCCGTGATGGACAGGACAAAGTCCTCGCGGCACTCGGGCCGGATGTCCTTGCGCAGCTTGGCGAGGAGGCGCGACGCCCACTTCTGCTTGACCTCGGGCTTCTCGCCCAGGAGCTCGTCCTTGACGGCGCGCTCCTCCTCCTTGGTCATGCGCTTCTCGTGCTTCTTGAAGTACTTGCGCTTGCGCGCCTGCAGGTTGAACCAGGTGTAGGCGAAGGCGCGCACGTGAGGCAGGAGGGCCTCGATGAAGGGGTGGAACTCGTCCTGGGGGGGGGGGGGGAGGGAGGGGGAGAGGGAGGAAGAGGAGGATGAGAAGGAGGTTGGAGAGGAGAAGGATTAGGAGACAGAGGGGGAGGTGGAGGTGAAGGGGGGAAACTTTCAGTCAATGGTTCAGGCAGGAGAACAATATGTGGCAACTGAAAAGCAGCATTATATTGTAACATTACACCGTGGCCAGACTAGTGAAGTGATAGTATCAGGGTGTGGGTATACAGTATTCAGGACACGGTGACACCCAGCAGAGCTCCACTGAATCTGCAACCCAGACTAAAACTCCTTCTGTCCTTAATCGAATCATTCTGTTATTACTCAGTCCAGCCACAAGATTTTTTTCTTCTTCATATATTTCTCCCCGTTGCTCGGAGACCATTTTTATTATGTTTTTAACAGAGGATGTCTTTCCAACTTGTTTTCTTTTTTTTCGAGGACTGTGGTTGGTTGGGGGGGGGTGTGGTCGGACACTGACGTGTGTCCCCACCCACACAGGGGACGACTGCAGTGTGATTCGCTACACCAGCTGTCTGCTGATTTGAATACCTGCGAAACGGCCTATCAGATGAGCATAAAGGCACAATGCTGTCTTTTACCCACTGTCAGGAAAAGCACTTTGAATGGAGTTTAATAAAGACATGACTTTGGGCGTGGAAAGTAGGTGTGTGCGTGTGTGTGTGTGTGTGGGGGGGGGGGGGGGGTTCGGGGAGTAGGTGCTTGTATGTGTTTGTGTGTGTGTTTGTTTGTTAAGTGGGTCAAGGGTGAGATAATGGTGACTTGCATTGGTGAGTTATCCGGTCTATTCTGCTGAGTCAGATTGGGGGGGGGGGGGGGGGGGGGCTGAATTCTGACAATAGAGGAGGAGCAGGGAAAGGAGGGAGAGACAGGAGGGAGAGAGTGGGGAGGAGGAAGGGAGAGATTAGGGGTATAGAGGAGGGGAGGAGAAGGAAGGAGAGGGGAGGAAGAGGAGGGGAGGAAGGGGAGAGCGCAGGGGGAGAGAGGAGAGAGAGGAAGGAAAGAGGAAGGGGAGAGAGGAAGGAGAGAGAGGAAGGGGAGAGGAGATAGAGGAAGGAGAGAGAGGAAGGGGAGAGAGAGAGGAAGGAGAGAGAGGGGGAGAGAGGAACGGGAGAGGAGATAGAGGAAGGAGAGAGAGGAAGGAGAGAGGAGGGGGAGAGAGGAACGGGAGAGGAGATAGAGGAAGAGAGAGAGGAAGGAGAGAGGAGGGGGAGAGAGGAACGGGAGAGGAGATAGAGGAAGGAGAGAGAGGAGGGGAGAGAGGAGGGGGAGAGAGGAGGGGGAGAGAGGAGGGGGAGAGAGGAGGGGGAGAGAGGAGGGGGAGAGAGGAAGGGGAGAGAGGAGGGGGAGAGAGGAGGGGGAGAGAGGAAGGGGAGAGAGGAGGGGGAGAGAGGAGGGGAGAGAGGAGGGGGAGAGAGGAGGGGGAGAGAGAGAGGAAGGAGAGAGAGAGAGGAGGGGGAGAGAGGAGGGGGAGAGAGAGAGAAGGAGAGAGGAGGGGGAGAGAGGAGGGGGAGAGAGGAGGGGGAGAGAGGAAGGAGAGAGAGGAGGGGGAGAGAGGAAGGGGAGAGAGGAGGGGGAGAGAGAGGAGGGGAGAGAGGAGGGGGAGAGAGGAGGGGGAGAGAGGAAGGGGAGAGAGGAGGGGGAGAGAGGAGGGGGAGAGAGGAGGGGGAGAGAGAGAGGAAGGAGAGAGGAGAGGGAGAGAGGAGAGGAGGCCCTGCAGCAGTAGTGTTGGGTACACGGTAGAGGCTACAGTAATCCAGAAGTGCTGGTTGAAGACTGATGCAGTGACACACTAAGGTTACTCCCATGTTGATCGTGTGGACCTTCTGGATTGACCACGGTGCCCGATATCCTATCCTAATCCCTCCCAATCTAGCAGCAACAGGCAGACATACAGCTGGCTGCAGATTAGGCCGTGGAGCCAGATTAGACAATGCAAAGCTTTCTAAAAGAACCCCGGAGATCATTCTCAGAATTGACAGACTACATCCAAAATCATTCCGTACACTGAAGGACACAATTGCAGAATTGCAGAGTTGAACCGAGAGACCGAAAAGATATTTTCGACATTATTATTAAATGACACAGAAGTATCCCTTATAGTATAAACGATAGCCAATCTTTCGCTAATTTTGCAAGGAAAAGGAACTCCAGTTAACCACTAGTTAGTTACAGGGCAGCCCACTGGGAGGCTGCACTCGTCGCGTCATTCATAATGGATATTCAGCATGCTGCTAAACAAGACGAAACTATGTGGTCCAGTAGACAACAGCTATTTAAAAGCTGCTTGTGTCATAAGAGAGAGAGAGAGAGAGAGAGAGAGAGAGAGAGAGAGAGCGGCTGGCTACGACGCAGGAGAGAGGATCCAGAACGGCACAGCGGGCGGACACTGCTGTCGTCCAAATCGGCCAAAACCAAACCCCCTAAATGTACGCCCACTGTAAATTGAGCTTTTGGTAGCGACCCCCCCCCCCCACACACACACACACACACACACACACACACACCCAAGACAACATCCTTTTAGTCTTTCCGATGACAACTGCTGGATTCAAAGCGCCCACCTATCTCATCCGGAGAGCATCGTTTCCAACCATCTCTACCACAGCTCGGTCCTATGTGGCTGGTCTTTAACGGTTCAGGTGGCAACCATCACCTGACCGGGTCAAGACGACCTAGTGTCGTCTCTCATCTGCGACAAAAACTCGAATCAGCAACTAAAGATAAGGCCTAAACTCTCAGGAAAGACTGTGGTGGACAAGATGAAAGCCAGGGTCAGGCAATATAGAAAGGAATCTCCTCCAAATAGTCGACTTACTCCTCCTCTTAAACCAGAAACCAGGAAGTTGTCTGTTTGAAGTTAGTTTAACCCTTGTCCAACCCATTTCACATTCAAAAAGCTACGAGGCAGGGCCTTGTGCTCCGACCATATACCAGAGCAGAGTCTGGTACTCGAGTGAAACCATAATAAACAGAGAGAAGCTCTTTGTGATTCTGCCAATTCTCCATTTTCTCTCCTGCCTCTCGTTCACATGATTTTACAATGACATCATCACATCGTCAACAACGAGGAACAATTAGGAAGCAGGATTGATGGCCCCCAAAAGTTCTGTCAGCGTGATACAAAACATGACAGTTTGGGCATTCTGCACAGCGTACTAGTGAGTGGTCTGCCTGGTACCCGCACCACAGCCGACCACGCGTAGTATCGTATTTCACATTCACAACCCGAGCAGTCTTGAGTCTCCAATCTCAGGATATTCTTGCGATGCCCGACAAGGGGGAAACAGCCCTGCTTCTTTCTCTTTTCCCCTTTCTATCCTCTCTGCCTCTTTCTCTCCTCACCCCCCCCCCCCCCTCTCTCTCTCTATCTCGCTCTCTCTTCCGCCTCCTTTGCTCTTCTTTGTGCTCTCTTTTCTGCACTGGCGACGTCTGACGAGCCCATTCGAAAAAGAGAGATAGAGATAGAGAGAGAGAGAGAGAGAGGGGAAGTGAAGAAATAAGGAGAAAGAGAGACCAGGAAATTACAGAGAGAGAGAGAGAAGAGAGAGAGAGAGAGAGAGAGAGAGAGAGAGAGAGAGAGAGAGAGAGAGAGAGAGAGACGGTGAACGAGGGAGAAAGTGCCAGATAAAGAGACCAGGAAGTGAGACAGGGGAAGACCCAGATCTAACGAAATCTAAGGTTTAAACCGTTCAAACAGGATGACTAATTCATCCGTTACTGAAAGGAGTAAACGAGGGCCTTCTTAATTATTCAGTCAGAGCTGAAATTCCAGGACTGGTCGACTTGACACACGTCTCCCAGTTAGGACTGGTTAGAGAGCATCTGTCCCAATTTAAGGAAGCTGTCAATCACACTTTCCCAGATATTAATGAGGCTAATGCACCAATCCTGTGTCCAACGGAACTTGACCCAGTATAGGATCCCAAGCCGGAGAGAGGCTTCAGAGAGAGGGACTACAATATCGTTTTCGAGAAATAGAGAGGAGGGATACGGCTATTGCCTGGAGCAGCCGACAGAGAAGGATCAAAATATCCTCTGGCGCAGGGCAGAGGTGTGTGTGCTGCACGTGCGCGTGTCCGTCTGTGTGTGTGTGTGTCTGCGTGGGAGTGTGTCTGTGCCTACATCATCTCACAAGCCAGCTCCTGTCGGGGGGTTGGACAACAGGGCGATAAAAGCGGGCCTGCATTTCAATCCGCACTTTCACCCGGCAGAGCCATTGAGTCATCGAAGTGAACTCTCTATGAAATGTACTCTCCACCGGCGACCCCCCCGGGCGCCCCTTCCCTCTCCCCCTCCTGTTCTCAGCCATCAGCTCTCTGCTTGAGATCAACAGTTGAAGAGGCTGCTCTACTTACAACTTCCCTTCATGAATACGAGAATCAGACCATACACTCCGAGAGGCCTCGATCAAAACAACTTGATTAGCATGTCGACCAGGTCTGACTGGTGATTGGCGCACAGGGGAAGCACAGCTGCCCCTATCTGACTTGTGACTGGCGCACAGGGGAAGCACAGCTGCCCCTATCTAACTTTTGATTGGTGCACATGGAGCACGGCTGTCCCTATCTGACTGGTGATTGGTGCAGTGGGAGAGAATTTGGCTTCGGCCCACTCAAGATGTGAAGAGGAAAGTAGGGCAGGGTAATCAACCCAACAGAGTCACAAACAAACACACACAAGCACACACACACAAATACACACACAGCGGAGAGAGGGTTCCATCGTGCCAGCAGGCGGCTCATCGAACACAACACGGCCTGCTCGGGCCTATCAGAACCTCCAAACTCTGATCCTGCTCGGGTCCTACTGCACACACTCTCAGACCAGAGGTCAAGGGTCAGAAGTTGGATTCAGAGGTCAGGGTCGGGCCACCAGTGGAACAGGGGTTATTGTCACTCTTTTCCACCCAAGGCATTGTGAGGGGCCGGTCCCCGGCCAGGAAAACTGGTTCCAGAGCGACACCAAACTCTGAGTTGGTCTAGAACCGTTCCGTTTACGTCAGGGGCTGGGGGGTGGGATTATCGAAGTCCTGCGACCCATTTGTGACCGCCAAAACCCAACTTCAGCGAAGAATTTACCCTGCCTGTGCTTCTACTTTGGCTTTGGCAGTATCCTTGCACTGTAGTCCTACAGAGCGTCCTACGGTGTAATCCAAAATAAACTGGAGGGAGCTTCGAGAACAGAGGCCGTATTTCGACAAATCCCGGTTGAAACATTGAACAAATAACAACAAACTAAAGAAGTTGCTAGCGCTAGCGTTGCTGGGAAAGCGGAGACCTATCCAGATGTATCCAGTGACGCAATGACGTGGCTCTTATAGCCGTGGAGAACCAAACCGGTTCGTAGAAGGTTTGCAAGTTGAGAAAAAACGCTAACTGGCTCGAGCAACAGACTAGCAACAACCCAGGACCAGAACTAGGTTGTCGTTGTTGGAATGAGGTCTGATAAGGCTTAAGAGCCGGAGAGCCAGAAGAGGAACTAAACTAGGACTTGGGACAGCAGCTGTATTTGCGTGCATTCATGTGCGTAGTTCTGCGTGTTTACGCTTGCGTGTGAATGTGCAGCGTGGTGTGTGTGTTTGCGTGTGCGTGTTAATGTGCGTGAGTGTGTTTTGGCATGTGCGTGTCGATGTGGGTGTGATTGAGGGGTGGGGTGGGGCGGGTGGGCAGTCTGTGCTTAGACCTGGGATCTCCCAGAGGGAAAGAACGACAGTTCTGACAGAATAAATCAATAAGGAATGGAGGCAGCACGTCACTGCTGGCCCAGAAGGGACCCGACATACCTAACCCAATACTATGATTGGCCGAGCAAATCTAACCCAGCATTCTGATTGGAGGAGCAGTGAACTCGAAACTCTGATTGGAGGAGCAGATGACTTCACACTGGTCGGAGGATGATACTACATGGTAAGTGTTCGAGTGTGTATACATCACATCCTGTTCAAAAACAAAAAACACAAAGACATTCTAAAAGTATTTGCTTTCTTATCCTTATGACTCATGTCTTTTCCCTCAGGAGAAATTATATGGGATTGGAGCTCTTTCCTACAAAGCATTAGACCGCAGGAGAAAACTCGAAATAACGATCAGAAGAACATGGCAGAACCTTGAGGAGATTTTCAAAAGGATTGCAGGCTAACCGCTTCTGCTAGGCAGTTGTACCGCGTTCCACTGAAAAGTGTCAACCCCGATGAAGACAAAGTCAGAGACCTGTGGATGTTACAGAGCAACCAAGCCTCTCCTATAGAGGGATCACTTTATTGCAAAGTGTTGCTGAACAAATATCCGAGTGTGTTCACGTGTACATCCATCAGGCCTTAGATAGCTAGGGTTGGACCTGGGATGGTCAAAATCCTACATACATATATACATATCTGATAGTATACATAATCTACCTGAGCAAGTACAGGCTACATTTCACCTGAGATGGCCCAGTCTACAGATGTACCTGAGCTTAGGGGACAGGTGTTATAGTGTTGCTTGTACGGAGAAAGGGAAAGCCCTCCCTTTCTTGGCCATGCTGGGGTTCGAACCGTAGTCCTCCGACTCACAAACGGGACGAGCACCTCTCATGAGCAGTTTTAGCCAGCCAGTGTACAGTATTTCTACTGAGTGGGTTTAACCAATTCAACTGTTACACTAACATACTGTAGTGTACATATTCCGACTTGAGCTAAGATTGTCTACATATTTACCTAGGGTAAGTTAGTGTACATTCTGATCTGAGATGGGGACCCAGGTCAGTCTTACTTCCTCCAAATCTTGCCCACGTGACAACCACCTCTACAAACAACTTTACCAACCGAAAAGCTAACTAGTCAATGCTTTTATACTGAGGAGCAAGTTTAACCAATTCAACTTGGTTACAATGGCGGTCTACACATTTACCTGGGGTGAATTAGTCTACAGATTAACATGAAATTGCATAGTCTACAGATTTACCTCAAACTAAATATTATCCATAGTTTCCTGAGCTGAGATTGTCTACATCTATACCTGACATACTAATATATATTATTACCTGGGAGTCTGCAACTGTACTTGCCTGGAAAATTCTAAAGATTTAACTGAGCCAAGATAGACAACATATTTAACTGACCCAGGACACAGTAGCATTTACCAGTCCTTGGATAGCCCATAAATGTACACGTTACAGAAAGATTCCAACACAGACATTATTTAAACAATATACCTACTAAACAATACAACTACGTCTATATTGTGGATAATGAGTAGGCCTATCTGCGCCCAGCTAAAGTGTTCTTTTTTATTCTGATTAACAGAAACTCGGCTCAGGTGAAGCTGAAATCTGGAGCCTCCGAAGGCGGGAGAGGTGCTCTCTCATCCCGCCCTTCTCTCAACTGAAATATAGTTTACAGTTCCGGCGCAGACACGTTCAATCAGCGCATACACACATCGCGTATATAAAACTCCAGGATAACCTTGGAGAAAGTAATAATTTACCTGGGAGAGACAGAGAGGCGAATACATCATAGCGAAAAGGAATGTGGGAAGTTTAATCCAGTGCCGAAGGATAGACAAGTTCGAGTTATTCTTTAACACTTCACTGGCATCACCAGAAACGTTCCAGCGCGTCGGTCGACTTGTGCCTGAACATCCGCTTGTCAACGTCCAGAAAATAATGACACGTACGAAGTTCAACACTTAAAAGCGTGTAAAGTGATCTGAAGTTCAAATCAAAAGCCGAAACACCGTGGTGGAAACGCTCGGGCAATCTGCTCCATTTAGGAAATGTGTGTGAGTGTGTGTGTTGGGGGGGGGGGGGGGGGTCAAATAATGAAAAAATGTAAAGAGGGAGTTGAAATGACGTTATGGGAATAGCCCATCCCAGAGAATTTAAAGAAGAAGAATTGATTCATTGCGTCCATTTCTGTCCCAATCCTACCGTTGAAAAAGCGAGAGGTGGGATAGATAAACCGGGAGCGAACGCTTCCGCAACTGCTTTGGCAGGACGGCAGACAATTTATTCCTTGCAATGTAGGCTACGCGGTCCCCTACCGTGGAGCCTCTCCCCGCACCCCGGTTGGTGCTGTCCGCTCGGTCAGGCTGGCTTGCTGATAAACTGCTGGTGCAACAACTTCAGTCTGTTTTGTGTCATCCAGGTAACTCACAGTGTCAATAGAAATCCCTGCATCAGAACAACGGAAAACGGTCTGCGCAAAAGCTGTTAACCCCCGCATCGACTTATATCAACCCTTAACCGGTACGGTCCGATTCCAAAATATACAACAGCATAGGTATCATGGTGAAGGTCATTTTGACGAAATTACTTTGAATAAGAGGAATTGTCTCATTCAGTGGTAGGGTCTTTTGGGGTCAGCCTGCTACAGTAAGCGTCAAATAAAGTTTCGGTTATAGAGGTTCTCCATAACACTAACATTTTCCAATGTCTCACTTTGGGACAGAGGAGTAGCCTACCTACAGACTTGGCTAAGCACAGCTGCAGATGAGAATATAGGCTAATGATAGCCTCTCTCTCTCTCTTTTTAGACATAAGACAACATTACACAGGCAAGTTCCAAATGAAAGCCAGTCAATCTGCATTAGCTCCTATTTTCATAATGTCAGTAGGCTAGGCCATTTCTGTAAGGTATCATCAATAGCCCACTCCACCATATACGGTCATTATAGCCAGCAATGCTATGCTAAGGGAAATGTTGTGATTAGTCAGGGATACATTTAAGTAATTATCTTTGTGACCTAACACGTTACCTGGAAGTTCATTTAATAGGCTACGTGCTAGTTTATTTAGAAATAGCCTACTGTATTTGTAAAACAAAATATGATCCCAAGGATCATGACCATAATAAAAGTGGAACGGCTACAGTTGACAATATTAGGCCCAAAATATAATGTTTAATTGGGAGACCGCTGTCAGTTAACAGAGAATACTGCTTTCCTTCTGACGTAACCTAACAGCATATTTACAGTGGAAAGCACTCTCAACCCACTTCACTGCGAATAGTCAAGTGTGTGCCGTAACGGCTCGCTGAATATGCCTGTGCCCGGGATGGGAGCGCCTCTGTCGGGCTGAGGTTCAAATTCAAGCCGGCGCGCCTGCTGCGGCCATTTTCTGCTGAGTTAACTCTAAACCGAGCACCGTGTCTGTTGGCTCTGAACTTCAACTTGGCCTTCGACGTCCCGTCACAAATAGACTACTTCTGATCTGCGTCGGCCTGCTGAACCCCGCTCAAAACTAAAAACTTTCACTGCCGGAGAAGCGCCGAAACCGTCATTAAACCAGTACTACGCGCATTGGCAAACATGCATTTCAACATAGAACCTTGCTTGACAACAACAAGAAGTGAGACTTAAATCGAAAACAAGGAAAAGAGCTGAGATCGAAATGCTACTGCGCGATGCTCTGCCTATGCATTCAATTTGACGAAGTGTATAACATTCTGGCATTCTGTCTGTTTCAGCATCGGATTATAGTATGTAACGATGAAATTGACAATGTTAACGTACCATTTCGAAGCGTTTCTGCCAACCCCCCCAGAGGAAGTTATATTTTATGCAGTTCAACGCTGGGCCATCTCGTGTTTATATTATACTTCCATATCCATATCTCAGCGTAGCCCGGGTAATCCGAGGTCCTCTAAACGCAGAATACGGAGTGCGGAGATCCTAAAAACGTCCCACGCCGAGTCTGCTGAGCAGAATCGCCGCTGCAAGGTACAGCAGGATAGAACAGAGATCTAGCTGTAATGACAAAGCCAGGACAAATTTGTACACCGATTTATGGTGTTGTGTCGTGGCGAGGTTGTAGCCTATTTCTTTAAATTGTTATCGACTGGTCGTTCCTCATTGTTGCTTTGCAGCATTGTAAACTAGACGTGCTTGGTAGTACACGCACCAGTGCTGTAGGCTACTTGAATGTACTAGATTGCTTCAACCATTCCCCTATAATCGGAACTAACAGAAAGGCTACATGATCGAGGTGCGTGTGTCTGTGCGGTCGATGGCATATGCCAAACATTATAGCACGGCAAAAAGGCAACTGTCCTGTATGTAAATATGCTCACCATCATTTGGAAACAGGGGCCATTGAGACCATGGTCTCTGTTCCATTTGGATCCAGAGAGGAAGAAAAAAAAAAATCAAATATGCAACATACACACAATTAGTTCACAGCACATTCAACATTACCTACAATACAGTAACTCCTGGCCTAACCCTAACCCAACTCTGGGGCTATACCCCAAACAACAGGGGTCCTGCCTCAAGTAGTACATAATAACTACTTCATAAGCTAGCTATTATTAGCCAGCCAACAATTCTGTCAATAAATACCCCAAAAATGTTAATGTAAAATACTGATAATCTATATATTTTTTAACTGTCCCTATTCATAAAATAGTGTTGTCCAGCAACATCCTTGTCTCATAACTTGTGTCAAAACATAGTTTTGTATGAAATGTTATTCCTCAGAGGTCTGTAAGAAGTGAACTGGAGGTCAATTTAGAATTCAACTTTAGCACTGTCAAACGCTCACTTGCTCAAACCAACCCAACTTCTATGCATGTATCACTTTTACAAATTTTCCAACTTGTAGAGTCTTGGCAAGAGATCCGCCCGGCTCCATCCTCTTTCACAACGCGCCAGAGGAGAGTGGAAAAGGGACCTACGCAAAAAAAAAAAAAGTCTGGAAATTTTCTCCAAATTAGACCAATACTTTCCAAGACGCACCGAGCCAAAATCACTCCCCCAGTCATGTGTAAAAAGCCAGTTTTTACTGCCTTAACTGTGTGCTTATACTGAAAGCAAACGGCCTGGAATTGCCCTGTTTTCTACTACTTGTGGCTCATTCCTGCACTCGATAAGAGATCCAAATCATCTTTCTAACACAAGGGGTTTTAGAGAACTTTTATTTCCTGTGATATATGTGTGTGCTATTGTGTGTGTAATATTTTGTATTATATGTGTGTGGGTCATGTGTGTGCTATGTGTTTGAGTGTGCTGTGTTTGAGTCATGTCTGTGCTATGTGTGTGTGTGCTATGTGTGTGGGGTATGTGTGTGCTATGTGTTTGAGTCATGTGTGTGTGGGTTATGTGTGTGTGGGTTGTGTGTGTGTGTGCTATGTGTGTTTTACGTGTCCTATACTGTAGGTGTGATTTGTGTCCAGACCGGTGTATGTATTTTCTACTTTTACATCGCTTTAAATAAAAGTGTCTGCTAAGTGACGAAAAAGGTATGAAGAAAAGTGTCAAATGTGTTGAGATGAGCAATGCACCAATCAAGGTGTCTCAAAAAAATGACACTCTAGTTTAAGACAGGTTAGTGCTGGTCTTCCTGTTCCCAGCATGGCAGGGGTTCCTGTACTGGAAAATAGGCATTGACTTTTTTCCTCAATACCCCTTTATGGCTCTTAAAAGAGCACAAATCTGCTTTAAGCAAACAACTAGTATTTACATTCTCAATGAGACACCACCGCACACCAATGCAATGTATCATTCGTTATCTGTTGTTCTTTGCTGTTAATTAGGGTTTATATGTTTAGGTTAGTTCGCTTGTGTTTGGTTTCATGAGTTTCATGTGTGTATTTATTTGTTTTAGTGCCAGACAACCAACGCTGAGGCCACCTGGCATCGTTTTTAGGAAAGTGATGGTTGGCGCCACCTACTGGTGGCAGCAAACTACGTCCACATCATCGGTAAACAAACGAGTTGACGTGGAGCCACTTCCTGGCATCGTTCAATTAAACAGTTAACTCCCGTCTCAGACACAAGTTGCTAAAAGAGTGTTTAAAAAAAAAAAGTGCGAAGGCTATGGGTAGCACGTGAGCGCGAGTCCAGCCTTGGTGTTCGTAACAAAAGGACAGTCTTGGTGCAGAATGAGAGCCTACGTGCTTAGTCAGCCTCTTTGAATCTTCCCGTCTTAGTCTATGGAGCATAGGGCGCCATTTATCATGGTCCAGCCCCGCAGGGGGAAACTAGAGTAGTTAGAATATGATTAGTTTGCAGTAATCCAGCAGTGATTATACAGTAATAAGCTGATGCATGGATGAAACAGATTTAGGTGCTGAAGGGAAACTGATACCGACACGTTAGCAGAATATAACCTTTTGGAGTTGAACTCGGAATCCAACCTGACTTCAACATGTTCTTACTCTATAAACCTCCAGTTAGCCGCCATTCAGACCGTAAGACTAGGCGCTGGCCAAGCAAATCATGACAATCCCTCTTAACAACATACACGCTGACGTATCACGTAAATCAATTGTGGTTTTAGTGGCATGAAGTGGAGTTGAGCCAGCAGGAGTGAGTGATAGTTCAGTTTTACAGTAAAGTCTTAGACAGAAAGTGCAGAGGGAGAAAGTGAGCACCATGGGATATATCCTATTAGTAATTTTCTCTTCTCCTGACTCGTTGGATACACTTGAAATCAAATACAAGTTTATTTCTCAAATGCATAGCATAGGCCTACAGATGAATACTTAGCAATTGGATGCTTGCTTTTGCTGCTCCTTCAACAGTGCAATAACATTTTTAAAGATCTGCTTTAGATCAACTAGAGAGTAGTCGAGGAAAATATTTTAACTGTAAAAGAATACTGACTTGCACAAACGTTTATTAAAGCTCCATGCTACCTTCTAGTGGCCATAAAGAAGAACTGCAATCTTCCACACAAACGCGTCTATGCATGGGTGAAGAAAAGAAAGTTTCTGATGACAAACCCAGGTGAAATCGCTTAAGAAAGCTGATACCATATGTTGGCCAGACCTCTCTTACATAATCACATCACAAGCTTTGAAGATGGATTAGTTGCTCTGTGAAGATTTGGCCATCTTGGCTACAAACATTTCCCCAAATGATGGACACAAATTAAATCTTAATCACTCTAAATGCACACTTTCCTTAGTAGAGAATTACACTAACTCCAAATCCTGTCTAATCTGTTGGGAATCTATGGGGGAAAACACGCTGCAGTCTTTTCAACATTTTAATTTACATCATTGCCACACAGAGACTAAGGTCAGGCCCGGGGCTAGATTGAGGGCTTGGTGTCAGGTTCAGAGTCTGATCAGGTCTCAGTAGCACATTTCTCTTTACATCTGAGATACACTTGAGCAGGTGGAGGTAGTTGTATAACACTACAGAGGGCTGTATACTCTGAACAGTCAACCTTGAGACAAGACAGACAAGCAAAGCAAACAGCAGGGAGTGGCCCTCGAAGAAGGGAATCACCGGTGTGCCAGCAGGCTGTGTCAATGCATCAGTGAGGGCAGGAGTGAGGGCATCAGTGAGGGCATCAGTGAGGGCAGGAGTGAGGGCAGGAGTGAGGGCATCAGTGAGGGCATCAGTGAGGGCAGGAGTGAGGACAGGAGTGAGGTCATCAGTGAGGGCAGGAGTGAGGGCATCAGTGAGGGCATCAGTGAGGGCAGGAGTAAGGGCATCACTGAGGGCAGGAGTGAGGGCATCAGTGAGGGCAGGAGTGGGGATGTAAGACAGGCGTGAAGGCAGGGGAAGACACTCAGAGAAGCGGAAGGTAAGGTTTGTGTCAGCATCGCGTGCTTCTCCTCGATCCAGTAGTACAGATGGTGTTGGAATTAGGCTGGCACGTTCTGACTGAAACCACAAAATGCTTCCTTCTTTAAAGAGAGATTATCTGTGTAAGAGGTTGGTCTTTCTGTGATTCCTCCCCTCTTGAATGTTCATTAATGATGGGTGAGGAGTGTCTCCTTTCATCCGCATTTGTGGATTTATGGGCGTGTGTGTGTGTGTGCTGGTGTGTGTGTGTGTGTGCTGGTGTGTGTGTGTGTGTGTGTGCTGGTGTGTGTGTGTGTGTGTGCTGGTGTGTGTGTGTGTGTGTGTGTGTGTGCTGGTGTGTGTGTGTGTGTGTGCTGGTGTGTGTGTGTGTGTGCTCAACACAGCTGGTGTGAGTGTGACAGTATTAACTTCAACAGTTTGCCCTCTAGCCAACTCTAATCCTGCTGGACCACTTGGCTGCATTCTGAGGAAATGTTCCCGTGATGAAGGATTTGATGCTGCGAGCGTGGGGTGGGTCAGATCGGCCTCAATCTCATCTGAGATTCAGTTTGCAACAGAAATTCAGTGATGAGGATAGAATGTAAGTCCTCTCTCACTCTTAAGAAAACACCCTTCTCATATCAAAACATCGTCAAACCGACAAATCGTTATTTGTCCAACGGGTTCTTTGTGCCCCGTTGGACAAATAGTTGCCCCCCCCCCCCCAACACCACCCTCACTCGACCACCCCCAGCCTTAGCACACTAATGACAGGGTGTCTGAGTTGGTCTGGACATGTGTGTATGCTTTTGCACATCAACAATAATCTTCTCATCACCTGGAAACAATTATACCTAGCAACGGGCTTGCAATACCTGCTTTGAGACTAGTAATGCCTTCTTACAGCTATACCGAGATACAGCATACTCTGGTTATTGTCGAGCCTGGTTATGGTTTAGCCGGGTTATGGCCTAGTCTGTTTGTAGCTTAGTCTGGTTACTGTCTGACCTGGCTATGGTCTAGCCTGGTTAAGGATCTAGCCTGTTTATGGCATTGCCTGGTTAGGATTGAGTGCTATCAGCTATCCAAGACAGCAGCAGTTTGAGCATGGCGGCTCACGCTAGCAGACAGGAACAGGAAGCAGCTCATGCTAGCAGACAGGAACAGGAAGCAGCTCATGCTAGCAGACAGGAACAGGAAGCAGCTAGTGCTAGCAGACAGGAACAGGAAGCAGCTCATGCTAGCAGACAGAAACAGGAAGCAGCTAGTGCTAGCAGACAGAAACAGGAAGCAGCTAATGCTAACAGACAGGAACATGTGGACCACAGCAGCCTGAGGGTTGAATCATTTCTCACACCAGACCTGACAAACAGCCCAGATCCAGGGATGTTATTGGTTATTAGCCAGGATTCATAGCCAATGGTAATCAGCGCTGGTTTCAACAACAGTGTGGGTGGCAAACACAGACAGCAGGCCAGGCAAGAGAGTTGTGCTCTGTGCGTGTGTCCAGGGCTTGTGCATGTGTGTAATGCATGTGACTGTGTGTTTGTGCGTTGAGAAGAGGTTGGGTGTGTATGTGTACCGTGTGTGTTTGTGTTGGGGAGTGGTTGTGTACTGTGTGTGTGAGGGAGGAAGGGGTTGAGTTCTGGATTTGTGTGTGGGTACTGGAGGGGTGCTGTGTGTTCATTGCAGGATCATTTATAACACAAGGATAAATAAGCAGAATGGGGCAACAGCGTGGAGCAGGAAACTGTCTGGGACAAGAAGGGGGGGCTCCAGACTGATGCAGTAGAGGTGTGTGTGTGTGAGCGTCTCACTTTACTTTGGATATACACAGCATTCTCTGAGACTGTAGCAAGCTAATAAGCTAGTTAGCCCTTTTACACAGATGGTTTCTCTGCACTCTCTGCAGAATGGAAACAGACGACTTTACATCTCACCACCACTAATCAAGACAGAAGGTACAGTGAGCCTGAAAGCACTGAGGCGACATCATCTCACAGCAAAAGCGGACCAAGACCCTATCGATGGCTGCTGTGCTCGCACCGACTGGTATAGACATTTACATTTAGTCATTTAGCAGACGCTCTTATCCAGAGCGACTTACAGTAAGTACAGGGACATTCTCCCCGAGGCAAGTAGGGTGAAGTGCCTTGCCCAAGGACACAACGTCATTTGGCACGGCCGGGAATCGAACTGGCAACCTTCGGATTACTAGCCCGACTCCCTCACCGCTCAGCCATCTGACTCCCGTAGACATGCACGAGAACACTCCCTGTACGTGGTCTGACGACATCTGCCCTTCAAACGCGCAGGCAACATCAATGAAACGTTGTAAAACATTCCCAACAGGAGCGCCAAACCCATTCAACAATCACCGGCCATCTGGAGAGCCATTCGCTAAGTCAAGTAACATCGCTCTCCTGTTCCCACTACAAAACAGACAGACAGGGGCTTGGACTGAGGAGAGGGAATCACAAGAGAGAGAGAGAGAGAGAGAGAGAGAGAGACACACACAGAGAAAGACTCACCATCCACCAGGTCTTGGCCGTCATATCGTAACACAGCTGCCACTTGACGGAGCTGTCTGTGGCCTGCCCTGACATCGCGGGGAGGCTCGGCACATCCATGGAGACCAGATAAGACCCACGCACTGAGGTCGGAGTGGTCAGCGGCTGGAGTTGGTGGTTCGGGTGCCGGCTGGGGGTGGTGGGTGATCGTGGATGGATCCTGGTCGCTGGAGATGGCCGTTGATGGCTAGGGCTACTGTTGATAGCTGGTAGTTGGAGATGGTAGCTGGTATTTGGAACAGGGTATGGAGATGGTGGCTGGTAGTTGCAGCTGGGTATGGAGCTGGTGTCTGGGTGTTGGAATTTGAGCTGGCGAATGGCCTGGAGCTTCAGTAGTAGCTGGTAGTTGGAGCTGGTAGCTGGGGTATGAATCTCAGCCCTCCTTCTGTGTGTCCCAGGCAGCGGTCTCCCTGCCCTCTCATCTCCACCTCCCAGAAGCCACCCCCTCCCATTGGGCAGTCTACAGAGAGTGGGTAAGGACATGAGGATTAGGGAAACTAGCAGCCATAGACACACACACACACACACAGGCACACACACAGGCACACACACACACCATGCAGACACCATCTCCTCAACAGGCAGCTAGCCACCCTAATACCAGCTGTATAAACAAATCTCTCACACACAAAGTAATCTGATTCTAAAAAGTCTTGAAATTCAAGCTCCTAAAATCCGAAGTAAAAAAAAAACAACCCTTGGATCATCAGCAATTGTTGTCGGCCTTACATCCTCCACTGTTGTTCCTCCTTTTATCGTCTCCTCCTCCACCTGGCTCTCCCGTCTCCTACACTACCACGCAGTGCTCCATCGTTTCCATCCTCTCCTCATGGTCATGTGACTATTGGGTTGTTCTTCTTGGTGTCCTGCCTGCCTGCCTGCCTGTCTGTGACTGTCTGTCTGCCTACCTGTCTGCCTACCTGTCCGCCTACCTGTCTGCCTGTCTGCCTGCCTGCCTGTCTGTCTGTCTACCTGTCCGCCTGTCTGCCTGTCTGCCTGCCTGTCTGCCTGTCTGCCTGTCTGTCTGTCTGCCTGCCTGTCTGTCTGTCTGCCTGTCAAGTTGTATCCCCGCCCATCTCCACCCCATCCCTCCTCCTCCTCCCTCCACCCCATTCCTCCTCTCCCCAGAGAGTCCATCTGGACCACATGCTGACTAGACAGGGGGGAGTGGCCAGATGAGAAGGTCAAACCACTCTGGGACAGTTTTGGATCGCAGAGCAAATCTTAGATAGGGAGAACAGAGAGAGAGAGTTGGCCTCATTCATCCACATCAACCCCGTTCAGCTCCAGGTGTATCTGCATTGTGTGTCTAGATAGTTAGTACATCTGGTGTGTCTGTGTGTGTCTGTGTGTCTGGTGTGTCCGTATATGTATGTGTCTAACTTGGCTTGAGTCTGAAGTTCATGTCCATTTAAATGCAGTCCACAATGAGTCATGTCTCTCCGTCGACAATAATGAGCAGTTCAGAGACGGTGACCTTTTGGTTTCTCCTCTCTCATCCCCCTTTTTCTGTCTCTCCTTTCTCATCCCCTTTTTCATCTCTCTTTCCTAATTTGTACTTTTTGAACCATATTTCTTCTGGGAAGTAGTCAGACTGCCTTAGCCCACCTAGTTCAAGTCTATCACATCACGGTTCAGGGTTAAAAGGAATACATGTAACTGTAAATGATAACTGATGTGCTGGGATGGAAAACTTGAGTATTAAAGAAAGGGACAGTGAGTGATAAGAATAAAACAAATAATTGTTATATATTTTATTGACTGATAGGAGGCAAAGAAAATAATTAACAGCTTATTCATTTAATACAATCTATTTAGTCATGAGATAAAAAAAAAAAAAGACATTTGTTGCTTTTGGGATTCCCCTGTCGAGGTTCAATTTTCCCTTCACAATAAAAGACCCTATGTTATTCCTTGCACTATGGATCTCCAACCCTCATCCAGTCTCCAGAGACTAAGATTGCAGTAATGTCACCCCCCCCCCCCCCCCCCCCCCCCTCCCGCCTGCCCCAACTCATCCCACGTCCAATCAGAGGCTCCACCGGTGGACTGGGCCGATGCCCACCACATGACCACATGTGTAAACAAAAGCAATAGCCAATCAAGTAGTCCGGAGGCTGCAGTTGTGGGCAGACACACTCGGACCCTCTTTAGACCACAGCATCTCAGACTGAGAAGAACAGGATGTCCCACGGTACAGTTCAGCAGGTCAAACTTAATATCCTTGGACAGGACAATGAGTCCTGGTCTGACGGCCTTAAACTGCAACATATCCATCCATAGGTGTATGTACTGTTTGTTTGTTTGTTTGTTTGTTTGTTTGTTGTGTGTGTGTGTGTGTGTAGTGGTGGGACGCATGTCTGTTGTGGGGGCGGGTCATTATCCTCAAATGAAAGGGCCATTTCTGTTCTAAAATGCCACCACCCTCTAAACCTCAAACTAAACCGTGTATGCGCTGAATGGCAATATCAACAACTGAAAATACATGTTTCAGACTTTAGATTATGCTCAAATCTGTATGAGATCTCTATGACAAGGCATTCGATGAAAACAAATTAAAGCGTTATAATTTATAGAGTTATAGCTACATCTAGTGGTTAAAAATGTACAAACACATGTTATTGTTCATAATGGTTTATCATACAGACAGAACAGATTGTTAGGTATTCAATTAATGTTGTTATTGTGCAGCAAAGAAGATACAGAAAGGTCTGGGTTCGTAGTAAACTAGTCAGAATACATTGTCTTTAATTGGCAGCCAGGCTGGCCGTCTATTGGCTGGTGTCTTTTGAGTTGGTCTTCTATTGGCTTGGGTCTTTCTTGTTGGGTTCCTATAGGCTGGTTCCATCCTCTACTTCCAAAGCTTTGTTATCAAATCCAACACCAATTTCCTCTCTGAAACATAGAACAGAGGCTGTCAGGTGTAGCCTGGCTGCCTGTCTGTCTGTATGTCTGCCTGCTTTGTCTGTCTGCTAGTCTTTCTGTCTGCCTGCTAGTCTTTCTGTCTGCCTGCTAGTCTTTCTGTCTATCTTTCATTCTATGTATCCATCTTCTGCTGGTCCACCTATCAGTGTCTGTCCTGCCTGTCATATGCTCATTCATTCTGAGTGTGTGGACTGTGCCCCTCATTAGTGACTCATTAGTGATTAGAGACCAGCAGTGATAAGACCCCGAGATATCGAGGGCCATAAAACTGGAAGGCTTCATAGATATCACTCACTGAGAGCGTGACTTAGTGTGTGTGTGTGTGAGAAAGAGAGAGAGACAGAGAGAGGGGTGAGATAGAGAGAAAGAGAGAGAGAGTATGCTTGTTTATGCTTCTGTGAGATGTTGAAACATCAAAACATATCCTCATTCATCGTGAGTCTGTTACACTTGAACCAAATCAGCCTCAACGTGTTCAAACATGTAAATCGGCTAACCTAAACTAAAAGGATCCCTGACTTGGTAGGATATTTAGCTAGGCTAAAATAAGCTAGCCTCGGAGTTAGCCTCACCTCTCCGGCTTAAAGAAGAGTCGCTTGACGATGAGCAGGACGAAGACGACGAAGAGGAAGCCGACCACGGCCGCCAGGCCCACCAGCCAGGGCTGCAGGGTCGTCGTCTGGGAGGAGGACTGTCTCAGGCCCGCTGAGAGGAGGGGAGAGGGGGATCACACCATGTCAGACGCACTGGAGATCAAGTGGATCCATCTTTTCTGTGTTCATCACACATTATTTATATATATTTTTATTTTTTATTTGAGTCATTTAGCAGACACTCTTATCCAGAGCGACTTAGAGTAAGTACAGGGACATTCCCCCCGAGGCAAGTAGGGTGACGTGCCTTGCCCAAGGACACGGCGTCTTTTCGCACGGCCGGGAATTGAACCGGCAACCTTCTGATTAATAGCCCGATTCCCTAATCGCTCAGCCATCTGACTCCCAGTATCTTTCTGGAGATACTAACCCCACTCCTGTTCCCCCCCCCCCCCAATGTTGCTTTGGATAAAGGTGTCATGCGAAGTAAACACATAATGATTGTAGTCAGTCTGCGGGACTCACTCTTCTGTGCCTGGCAGGAGGAGGCAGCCAGGATGATCCAGACCAGGGCTCCTCTGGACAGAGACATGCCGGAAACAGAGGCTCGCTGCTGGGGTCGGTCTGGCAGGGTCTGGAGGGTTCCACCTGTAGGTTCCACCTTGTGTTCTGCGTGACTGAGTTGTTTCCTATGGGTGTTTTTTCATGTAGTTCTGTCTGCTGTAGTCAGGCCAAAGTTCCTCGCTCTGCAGGGAACAGAGACCTTTACAACTCAGGGCGGAAAGTGATTGGCTATCTGTTGGTCCTATGTCAGTGTCACAGGAACAGGGGGAATATAAACCTGTGGGCACACCCAACAGACCTGTGGTGAATGTGTCACCTGATCCAGAGGACCATTTCAAAATCAATAATCAGCGTAGTACAACATGATGCACACCGATAATCTACTCCTTTCTCGCTGTGTCAACAAAACACAATGGTTGAGGTTTTAGATAAAGCTGAAAACGTAAAATATAGTGCCATATATGTCAGAGATATGGAATGTGAAGAGATCACATCAACGTTCCCAGCGATTATTGTGATGGATCAGAATGGATCACATAAACAAAATAGAATTGATTTAGTCATTTATTTCCACGACATAAAGAGTATACATTCTCTCAGACTTGTGGTTACCCCGGATTGGAGAAGAGCTCTGATATCAGTTGTCGTGCAGGTTGCTATCAGGTTGTCAGAATAATACACCTTAATGATAACAATAAACTCTTCATGTTTCACTACACCAGATGAGTGCGTTTGACGGGTCTAGATCAGATGAGCTGATAACAACTACATTAGTCCAATCTTAGTGTTTATGAAGTGTGTCTACATGCTACAGGAAGGCTGTAGACGGGTGGCAGTTCCAGTAGGATCTGTATATCGTTAGAAGTAGTTCAATTTCAAGAGTTCAATTGATCTATCCATAGGGATCCAGACCTAACTAGTCCATCCAGAGGGGTATCTAGATGTAATTCGTCCTTCCAGAGTGGTATCTAGACTTAACTAGTCCATCCAGAGTGTGTTAACTAATCCAGCCAGTAGGGGTGTCCACACCTAACTTGTCGTTCCGGAGGTGTGTCCAGACTCAACGAGTCCATCCCGAGGGGTGATCCGGAGTGAGCTAGCTGGTCCTGCCGAAGGCCACTCTGGGGCTGGAGCGCGGCTGGCGCGGCTGCCGTCCCTCGGAGATGACCCAGATGGCGGGGAGGTTCCCCTGGCCGTCCATGAGCACACGCACCTCTTCCGCCTGCACCATGGCCTCCAGCTCGGCGCTGGTCTCTGGACACCAGTCGGCCTTGAACTTGTCCTTGGCCTCCCAGGGACACGAAGTCTCCTCCTCGGGTTGGACCCCAAACAGGAGATCTGGGGACACAGAACGCATGGGGGGGGGGCGTCTGAACAGAGATGCAACCACATCAAGCCTGTGAGAGGTCGAGGGGTTATTTGAGAGGTTATGTAACAGCACGAGGGGTCGGTTAGGGTGGGATGAGGGGAGGGTTCCAGGTGAGTTTAGCAGGGGTTTGGCTCCGTGCCAGGATTAGAGTCCGTTTTAAGGTGAGAAGGGATTGAGTTAGGGTGAAGTTAAGTGTTACGCTAAGTAAGGTTCAGTTTAAGGTTATGGTAAAGTAATTGTCAGGCAGGTGTTGAGGTGAGGAGGGTTCAGGTTAGGGTCAGGTTAGCGTAAAAGCGAGGAGGGTTCAGGGCCAGCTGTTATGTGTTATGGCGGGGGTCGGGTTACTGTGGCGTTAAGGTGAGGAGGATCTAGTTAAGGTGAGGTCGGGTACCTGCCAGGTCGTGGATGAGGTCTTTGATCAGGTGTCCTGATGATGGCATACAGAGCTATCATGGCCGCCAGAGAAGGCCAACAGCAGGTAGATGATGTGGTTGGGGAGCGTCACGGCATCGCGCGAAGGGGGTTTGTAGTTCTCAAAGAAAACCTCTTCGTTCAGGTCATCGAAATCCAGCTCTTCCTCCATTGCTGACTAGCCCTGCCTCGCTCTGCTCCTACCTCTCTCTTCTCCTGCTCCTCCTTCTCCTCCCCTGGCTCTCTACTCCATTGTCCTCCTCCGGCTCCCTCCAAGCTGCTCCTGCGGAATCCTCTGGTAACACCTCTCTGGTAGGAGCTCACCGCTCGTCCTATTTGTGGCTAATAAGGTTCTTCTGTGCAAATGCAATTTTGTAGTGGCGTCCAGTTGATGCGATTACCTCGGTTACCCAGCGCGCGGTTTTCCCCACCCGCTGTCTCTGAGTTGGTCCTCTCTAACTGTTCTTCTCCCCAGCTGCCATGGCGACTGAGAGCATTAACGTAACGAGGAACAATCTACTTAGAGGACTGGGTCAAGGTCATGGCTTTCCGCGCCCACTAGTACTTAACCATGTTTGTGCGTGTGTGTGGTGTGGAGGTGGGTGAAGTTGATGATGATGGTAAACATTGATAATCTCTAATCTCCACGTCTTATTCCATTGATGGAGACATGTGGCTCTGCTTTATTTCAAAAGAGAGAGAGAGAGAGAGAGAGAGAGAGAGAGAGAGAGAGAGAGAGAGAGAGAGAGAGAGAGAGAGAGAGAGAGAGAGAGAGAGAGAGAGAGAGAGAGAGAGAGAGAGAGAGAGAGAGAGAGAGAGAGAGAGAGAAAGAAAGAGAGAAAGAAAGAGGCAGTGAGACAGGCAGATTTGCTGTTCAGGCAGTCAATAGTGGCAGACATACTGACTCCAGGGTAGAGAGACAGACAGACACACAGCAAGACAGTTCCAGTATTTTATTCGAGAATAGATTGTTGTTGTCGAGCACAAATGTAGTTCCAGAGCGTGACAGGAGCTCAGACAGGTTTACACTCCAGGTTAGGATTAAGGAGATGTGATTGGTTAGCTTCAAACAATGCCAATGTTGTCATCATTATCATTCATCTGTCTTCTATTAAGGATGAAAACTGACTTCATTCCACGTACATGAAATTGTCACATGGTTACATTTAAAGTACCTAAGTACCTAACAATGATCCATTCACTTTAACAGGGGTGGGGAGGTTTAGGTTTGGGGGTTAGATCCTGGACTGTCGGCCGTTGTACTCGACTGGGTCAGCTGACCCATGAGATAACCTTCCACTGGTGGGTCATCCTTCCCGCATTCCCATTGGTTCCCACAGTCCGGGGCCCCGTCCAATCTGTGGAAGCAGAGAGGGACATCAAATGTTGCCCTTCTTTACGTGATGACCTACCCACAGAAAAGGATATCTTGTTTTGTTTTCTACTCTGACCCAGGCGGCCTTCCCCAGTGCTGAACAGAGACAACAAGATAACAGGATTGCTAATCCTACTGTCAGCTGACTGGTGACAGTTTCAGGAGAGACAGTTTCAACGACAACATTGAAAGTAAATACGTGTCCGATTCATGTCATTTTTGTCTGGGAGGGGTTTCACGCACGTCACCAAGCGTAGATCATCGTTTCGATTAGGGTCGTGGTCACCACTGGTCGGGGGACTTTGAGAAAACACTCAAGAGAAGTTGAGGATTACAAGATGATAGAAGAGGATTTGTTTTGATACAGTTGTGGACAAAGAGGCTTAGGGTCTCTAATCCGCTCCACTCTTTCCTTGGTCTTTATCTTTGCCAGTGTTCTATATTGTCCTACCTGGACAATATCGAACAATATATACAGTACCAGTCAAAAGTTTTGAATTGAATGGGAAAATGTGTCCAAACATTTGACTGGTACTGTATTTTCAATATAGATTTTCCTATGCAACCACAAAACAATAGGGCTCTTCCTAACTCCAACCTTCACCCAACCTAATTACATCTAGTAATTACACACCTGATTCAAATGAATGGTTTAAGCAGGCTTCTGCAGAGCTGGACAACGACCCATTCATTTGAATCAGGTGTGTTGGAGCAGGGAAACATCTCAAACATGCAGGACAGGGGTGCCCTGAGGACCAGGGTTGGGAACCACTGCTCTAGTGTACCTGATGCTAGCCTCGAGAGTAAATGGATACGATTCTAGCCTCTAGTGCAGTGGTTCTCAAACCTGTCCTCAAGTACCACCTGTCCTGCATGTTTTAGATGTTTCCCTGCTCCAACACACCTGATTCAAATAAAAGGGTCGTTATCTAGCTCTGTAGAAGCCTGGTAACGACCATTCATTTGAACATGTGTTGGAGCAGGGAAACATCTAAAACATGCAGGACAGGTGGTACTTGAGGACAGGTTTGAGAACCACTGCTCTAGTGTGACTGGTCAGTGCTCTAGTCTAGCTGCTTAGCATTGTAACCGCTAGCGTGCAAGCCTTTTACTGTAACTGGTCTGACCTCTAGTGTATCCGCTAGCCTCTAGTGTGTCCGGTAAGCTCACTCAGATTGGGACGACTTCCGCTTTGGGTGTGTCCTTGATCTTCTTGCAGAGGACCTGAGATAGCAGAAAGTTCCAGAGCAGGACGGCGAGAGAGCTGTTGGCCGTGATGATAGTGATCATTAGAGGGTGCATGCTGTCTGGTCAGCCCCTCCTAGTCTGACCAGGTCTGGTTCTTCTAGGGTTAAAGGAGTCCTGGTAGAGTTCTGGAACTAGACTGGTAATGTTCTAGAACTAGTCCGGTGGAGTTCTAGAATTTGTCCTGGTAGAGTTCTGGAGCTAGTCTGGTAGCGCGCGTAGCCAAGTGGCAGCTGTGTTTGGCTGAGTTCAGGGCGGAGTGAGAACGTCCACCAGAGTGACTCGACAGCTCAGCTCTGAGCTTCCCACCGGTTGAGACGGATAATCTGAGATCTGAGTCATGTCTCTGTGAACCCACGAGGGCTTCACTCAGTCAGCGGGCACGACGACAAGGTCTCAGCCAACCACACACCGGCCCTCACAAGCTCTTTGTGTCCCAGACGAGGATGTTCACATGACCTCCAGTCTGGCCTCACCCTGGCTGGCTAATAACAGAGGCCTATGGTTGCGTACCTGTTAGTCTAGGTTGCTGTGTGCATACCTGTGTGTGTACCTGTGTTTCTCTAGGCTTCTGTGTGGGCCTGTCGCCGACTGCACCTATGTCGTTGTGTACCTGTGTTGCTCTAGGCAGGGTTGTCCTTGGCCTTCTCCTCTTTGTGTCGCTGGCAGGCGTCGGAGATGATCCACACCCAGTAGAGCACGGTGATGGAGGTGTTGACCACCACGATGGCGATCATGATGGGGTGCAGCATGGCGGAGGTCTGTGTCCTTCTGAGGTTGCGGTCAGCTGAGGCACTGGGGGTGGGGAGATGTCGAAGGACCCTCCTAGAGGATCAGGACTGGTTCCTCCCCCCGTCAGAACGCCCTCACCCCAGACACGCTTTACCCAAGCTCCTCCCTCCAGACCCCCCTCCCTTACCCAGACTCCCCCCTCCACAAGATCCTTCCCCAGCCCCTCTCCCCCAAGTTCCGCCCTGTCAGACCGCCCCTAAACCCAAGTTCCTCCCCTCAACCCCCCTCTCACCTGGTGTGCCAGCGCTCCTTATCCCCCTCCTTGAGGTGGTTGCCTGGAGCGACGCAGCATCGCTAAACCCTCAGCAACACACTGAAGGATCAAGTCCAGTAACGGTCTGTGTCGTCGTAGTAACCAAGGATGACCAAGGATAACCTTGAATTAACCCCTGACTTAACCCGCTTCTTGCACAGAGAGAACAGAAGAATGAAACAGCAGGGAATCCTTTTGTGTGTGTCACTGTTAACACAGTCATGAAAGCTTTGTATTTATTGATGACGATACAGGATAGTTATATAGGCAGGTGATTTTCCCAATGACGAAACTGAAACATCCCTGGAAGTGTTCACTTTGCTCAGTCCTGAGGGGGTGATGTTAAAAACGATATCTTTCAAATGCCAACTATAAATAATTGAATCAAAACAACACAAGTCCTGAGGCAAACGGCGATGAAAAGGGCCGTGTGAAACCACACTGGAGCCGTGGACCACAAGCAGCGCTCTCCTCCACAGAGTCCCATCTTCCCAGTAGTCAGGACTCCCGTCCTCAGCAGAATGGCATCCTCGGTAGAACGTCATCCTCGGTAGAGTCTCGTCCCCCTACCCCGCCTCGCCCTCATAGCCTCGCCAGTCCGTCTGCGTACTGGAACTGCCCGCTGTTCTCGTAGCGCAGCATGTCCAGGGCCACCTCGCAGCTCTCCTTCACCACGCGCTCCTGGTCGCGCCGGTGCCTCTCCAGCACCTCCATGCACTCCTGCCGCCCGATGGAGCCCAGCGCCTCGGCGCACTCGTGCCGGACCATGGGGCTCTCGTCCTGGCGCTCCAGGGCGGCCCGCAGCTGGGGCACGCTGGCCTCGTGCTGCACCTGGCCCAGCACGTAGCCGATCTCGTGGCGGAAGAGGGCGCTGCCGCACTGCAGGCCTGGAGGGCCGGGACAGAGGGAGAGGAGGAAGAAGGGAGAAAAAAAAGGGGACAGAGGTGGTGATGTTTTCAGATATTCAGAAGGTCCGTGTTCAAGAGGGGCGTACACGACTTCACTCTTACGCAGCCTCACTGTCGCCCCGCCCCCCCCCCCTCCCCCCCCTCCCCCCGAACATCCACAGAATCACCATCTCCCCCTCCTCCCCTCCTCCTCCTCACCATCCCCCAGGGCCAGCACAGCCTCCTTCGTCCCCAGGTTACGCAGGGCGAACATGGCTCTGTAGCGCTCGAACAGTGGCAGGCTCTCGTCCAATAGCTGGCTCCTCAGGTCCGCCACATCCTGCTTGGACGCCGGGGGGGCGGGGTCCACGGAGAAGTAGGGGTTCCCGTCTGTAGCTCCGTCTTCCTTCTTCTCCCCGCCTCCCATCAGCCACTCCAGACGCTTCACAGCCAGCTGGCACGTCTCTGCCACCTAGTGGACAGATGAGGAACAGCAGCATTGAACACAGGAGGGTTATGCTCCAGGAGTAGGTGAGGTATTATTGTTGATGCACTGTGCCTGGCAGCTGAGATGTGGTTACTCTGCACAGGGCCTGGTAAATACCAACTGTTCCTTGACTCATACGATTAAAAACCTGTTTGAACTAAGCGCTTCTAATATTTGAATTCCTCTGTACTTCCTATACAGGACATATTTGCATGCCGCTTTGGATAAAAGTGTCTGCTAAATCAATAAAATGTCAATGTAAAATGGAATGTCGGTGGAGCTGGTTAGGTTGTACCTCAACAACCGGGTCCTCTGAGTACTCCTTCAGCAAGTCTAAGACCTTGGGGTTGCCGATGGCGCCCAGGGCCTCTCCTGCGGACCAGGAGAGAAACACAGTTGTCAAATACCCTGGTGGTGGAGGTGGGTGAATGAGAGTGGGTGAGTGCTTGGGTGGGTGAGCACTACCTACTTCATGGGCTTCTACAAGATACAGTATGTAGTGTAGTTGAAGCTTGGGTGCGTGTGTGAATGTGTAAAGGCTTGACTCCCTGCCTTGTGCAACATCTGGGAGGGAGGGGGGTTAACCACCTGCTTCGTGCCTGACCATGGGGTCCTGTGTGGTGTCCTTCAGCACGGCCTCCAGGGTCGGGATGGCTCTTTCATCCTGCATCTGTCCCAGACAGTATGCCAGCTCGTGCTTCAGCAACGCCGACTCATCCTCGAACGTTTTGCTGATCCAGCAGATGGCTTCCGCCCCGCCCAGGTTCCTCAGGGTAAACAGAGCTCGGAACCGCGTCGAAAGGTCCTGTTTCCCGTTTGCCAGAATCTGACCAACTGCTGCCACCTCCTGGTCGCTCGCCATGCTGTCCAACACACGCACACTTTAATATCTCGCAAGTGGACAGTTAAATATATTAAAGTGTTATGGAACTGTGCTGTTAGATATTGATACGGGCAATGCGTGTGAAAACAAACATTCTTCATAATAAAACGCAAGCGGTTGGGACATAAATAATCTGATGTCTAGCTAGTAGCATTGTGCTAGCACTGCAGTGTTATAGAAGCTGTTATAAAAGGAGTCTTATGAAAGTTATCTCGAATGACCGAACTAACATGCAAACTGTTTCAAAATCAACGGCTTCACGTGGAATCCATGGCATCATTTTGTTAAAGTGAACCGGCTTTTCGATTTGATAACATTAGCTCTAATATTTACCTATGAGAAATAGCACTAGTAGTAACTGCCAAGCCTAGTTGTTCTAGCTAGCAGCATTGAGCTAGCTTGATGCTGATGGTGGTGTATCTAGCGTAGTTAACGTGAACCATTGGAAAGCACATAGCAATTAATCAGCTCTTCAATTTGTAACGAGCCTTGGCATACTAGTACTCACTTCTTAATGTTGATTTGTATCCAACATACGAAACAGACAACTGCCTATCGCCACATGTATTGCAGATGACACACGAATTCTACTTCCCAGTCAGAAATCATGCAATACCAAAATAAGAGTTGATATAACAGTCAGTGAAAGCTAAACAGATTTTTTTTTAACGGGCTTCTTAAATAAGCCAGGAATGTACTATAGCAAACCAGTGGTGCGTACCATTAAAGCCATTCTGAGAAGATCCGCCTTCTACATGGTGCAAATATTCAAATGGTCCGCTTTTATTTTGAAACGTAGAACAGCGCACAGGAACCTGGATATTTATCCATGATCTAAACTGACAGGCCAAACACTAGCAAGCATGTCGCGTTTCAAAAGAGGTGCCAAAGTAGATTCCAAAGCAGGATTCAGAACAGATAAAGAGGAACCGGCGGTTCCATATGGATTATTGAAAACTGCCAGACAAAGCGGTCAACTGAACCTGTCTGGTCGGGGTTTGACTGAAGGTAAAGCCAAATTCATGAAACCATGGTAGACATAATTGCATACAATGGAGTACACGTCAGCCAGCAAGCTAGATTACCTCCTGCATTCTGTTCTGTATCTTCCAGTACCCCAAAGTGTTTGGCGGCTGAATCTGGACACCCCGGAAGAGGCCAAACAGAACGTGACCTTTGGTTCCGATGACCGTTGGTGGGACCAGACAGACCTCACCAAGCTCCTGCTCTGCTCGAACAAGCTACAAGTTCTGTCAGAGGATATCCGTTTACTGCCTGGTCTGCTAGTTTTGGATGTAGGTCTTCTCCCGAGCAAAGTTTACACTTTTACATTTGGTTCATTTAGCTTTTATCCAAAGTGACATTCAAGTGGTGCAAGTAAAGTAGAGAACGGTCTGTTATTTTACAAGGCGGCATGCAAAAGTATCGACCAGGCACGGTGCAACAATAACAATACCAAAATCTTAAATACATTGCAACAATAACATCTCAACTACAGTGCAACAATATAATCTCAACTACAATAACAATAAATAAATTCATATAAGTCACGGTTGTCCTACTTTTTGCTTGGGTCAGATCCATGACAACCAGCTAAGCAGCATCCCAGCAGCAATCGGAGAGTTGACTCAGCTACAGAAACTTACCTTGAGGTGCGTAGGTGTGCCACCCACACACATACACAAACACACACACACCCAAGGAACCTTCCATAACTCCAGACGCACAGGTAATCAGTCATGAGGTCTCTGGATTGCGTGGAGGTACTGATGCTTGTGTGTGGGTTGTTGGTGTTTGTGCGTACGTGCGCGCGTGTGTGTGTGTGTGCAGTCACAACAAGCTGAAGGAGCTTCCTGTGGAGGTGTGGTCTCTGAAGAACCTGCGATGCCTTCACCTGCAGCACAACCAGCTAGAGGAGCTGTGTGCGGAGGTGGCTCTGCTCACCGACCTGGAGGAGATGGTAGGAGGGAGAGACGGAGGACTGAGGACTCAGGATGGAAGGAGTGGGGGATGAGAGGGAGGGAGGGAGGACTGTGGAGGATGGAGAGAGGGAGAGGAGACGGAGGGAAGAGATGATAGGACATGCTACGACCGAGGTGTGGGGGGGGGGGGCACGCAGGCCTGTTGCTCTGCTACCTACTAGGTTTGTCCTGAGTAGCTAAGGGACTGTGTTGTTGTTGTTGACAGGACCTGTCCTCCAACCAGCTGACTTCTGTCCCGGACAGCCTGGGTAACCTGGGCAGCCTGGTGAAGCTCAGTCTGGCTAACAACCACCTGAAGAGCCTTCCTGATGGCATCAGCACCATGAGGAGTAAGACTGGCCATCTGTCTGTCTGTCTGCAAGGTTCTGTCTATCTGTCTGCTTGGTCTGTCTGTCTGGCCGTCTGTCTGTCTGTCTGCAAGGTTCTGTCTGTCTGCCTGTCTGTCTGTCTGCCTGCAAGGTTCTGTCTATCTGTCTGCTTGGTCTGTCTGTCTGTCTGCAAGGTTCTGTCTGTCTGCCTGTCTGCTTGCAAGGTTCTGTCTATCTGTCTGCTTGTCTGTGTGCCCGTCTGTCTGTCTGTCTGCAAGGTTCTGTCTGTCTGTTTGCCTGTCTGTCTGCTTGGTTTGGTGTGTCTGTCTGCCTGTGTCTTTGTTTGCTTTGTGCACTCTGCCATAATGTCACTAAACAGACTGTGTTGTGTGTGTCTGTGTAGACCTGCGCCTGCTTGACTGCACCCACAACCAGCTGGAGAGCGTCCCATGCATCCTGGCTGAGATGGCGTCCCTGGAGCAGCTCTATCTCCGACACAACCGCCTCCGCGCTCTGCCCCAGCTGCCCGCCTGCCGAAGCCTTAAGGTGAGGGGCTCGGCCTGGTTCTGGTCGTAGTCTAGCCTGGTCCTGGCCCTGACTGGCCTTTTTCCGGCCCCAGGTCTAGCCTGGTCCCGGCCCTCACTGTCGCCCTCCCGTCTTCCCCCCCCGGCAGGAGCTGCATCTGGGCAACAACCAGATCGAAGCTGTGGAGGCGGAGCTTCTGGAGCACCTGGGCTCCCTCAGTGTTCTAGAACTGAGGGACAACAAGGTGAAGAGCCTGCCGGAGGAGATCTCTCTGCTGCGCAGCATAGAGCGCCTGGATCTGGTCAACAACGACATAAGCACGTAGGCCTATACCTGTTGACCTGTTGACGATGATGTCATTGTGTTTGCTTGCCTGTCAACCATGACATCAACTTGTACCGTAAAGTATAGCCTTGTTGGTAATGTGTGTGTGTGTGTGCGTGTGTTTCAGCCTGCCCAGTTCTCTATGCCTGCTTCCTCAGCTGAAGATGTTGACTCTGGAGGGCAACCCCTTGAGAGGCATCAGGAGAGACATCCTGACGGTCAGAAAGTGCTTCAACCAGCTCCATATCAACACCTGACCATCCATACTAACACCTGACCATCCATACTAACACCTGACCATCCATACTAACACCTGACCATCCATACCAACACCTGACCATCCATACCAACACCTCACCATCCATACTAACACCTGACCATCCATACTAACACCTGGCCATCCATACCAACACCTGACCATCCATACTAACACCTGACCATCCATACCAACACCTGACCATCCATACTAACACCTGACCATCCATACTAACACCTGACCATCCATACTAACACCTGACCATCCATACCAACACCTCACCAGTATCTCAGAGCTAGTGTCCGAGTACTAGCCCATATCCTGCACATCATTATTGATTGAAAGCCCGACTGACTGCAGCTCTCTCTTCTCTCCAGAAAGGCACCAACGAGCTGCTCAGATACCTGAGAGGGCGACTGAAAGGTAGGTGGATCACAAGGTCATACTGTCCGTGGGCCTGCGGTGAGCCCTGATTGGACATAGCGTCTGCTGCGATTGGACGAGAGGTGAGCCCGTGATTGCTTTGTTTTTCAGAGGAGCCAGACGGGCGTCCAGGGGAGGAGCCAACCACTGCCATGACCCTGCCCAGCCAGGGTAGGGTCAACCTCCACAACGTCCGCACTCTCAAGACCCTCGACTACAGGTGAGGATAGACCACCTAAGTCTAAGGTACTATATGTACGGATTGACCAGTCATACATAAACAATGACCAAGTATTGACTCAAATGCATACCTCAGGCTACAGGTTAGTATACGCTAATGCAGTCCACTATCAGCCGGCATTGGACGACCGTAGATTATTTTTAAAGCTGCGGATGAACCCACTTCCTGTTGTGAGACGGTGTTGTGTGTCCAGTGGGAAGCAGGAGGCGTGTGTTCCTGAAGAAATCTTTGATACAGTGGGGGGAGAAACCGTGACAACGGTCAACTTCAGCAAGAACCAGTTCACTGCTGTGCCACCCAGGTAGACCACACACACAAACACTGGTATTGTCTCACACACCTACTGTACACACACACACACACAGACAGGTATTTTAGCACACACTAACCACACACACACTCCCAAACACAGGTTTTGTGACGCACACACACACACACTTACGAACAAAGCTATTACACCACACAGACACACAAATGACACTAAATGAATATGCTAGTTTTGAATCCTGTGCCCTCACATGTCCGTCCGTGCATCTGTCCCCCAGGCTGGTTGAGCTGAAGGACTCGCTGTCAGACCTCAACCTGGGATTCAACAAGCTGCCCTGCCTCTCTCTGGAACTCTGCATGCTGCAGCAGTTGGTGCATTTAGATCTCAGGTAACAACATCTGCACAGTCCAGAGCTGGGCTTAGTGTTGAGTTCAGCTCCAGTCCAGAGCTGGGCTTAGTGTTGAGTTCAGCTCCAGTCCAGGGCTGGGCTTAGTATTGAGTTCAGCTCCAGTCCAGGGCTGGGCTTAGTGTTGAGTTCAGCTCCAGTCCAGAGCTGGGCTTAGTGTTGAGTTCAGCTCCAGTCCAGGGCTGGGCTTAGTATTGAGTTCAGCTCCAGTCCAGGGCTGGGCTTAGTGTTGAGTTCAGCTCCAGTCCAGGGCTGGGCTTAGTGTTGAGTTCAGGTCCAGGGCTGGGGATGGTGTGGACTCGGTGTTGAGTGGATGTTTTGTTCGTCTTCCTCACCTTCCAGGAACAACCTCCTCACTGCCCTGCCGATGGAGCTGGAGGCCTTGATGAAACTGAGGAGCATCGTCTTGTCTTTCAACAGGTTCTCTCCATCCTCTTTCTTGTCCTCCTCTCTGTGTTTCTCATCTCTCTTTCTCTCTCCTTTCACTTCCTCCTCGGTCTCTCCTCGGTCTCTCTCTCCTCTCTTTTCACTCACTGTCCTCCAAAGGAAGCTTGTCAACTGATGTATAAGTCTACCCTGGTTCCCCAGGCTTTGAGTGCTTCCTCCAGACCAGGTCAGTAACAGGCTCCCTCCTGCTCCGCCCAGGTTCAAGTCCTTCCCGGAGGTCCTGTACCGCGTGGTTACCCTGGAGACCATCCTGTTCAGTAACAACCAGGTGGCGGGGGTCGACGCGGTGCAGCTGTGCTCTCTGGGTCTCCTGTCCACCCTGGACCTGTCCAACAACGACCTCATGCAGGTTCCCCCCGAGCTGGGGAACTGCACCAGTCTGAGGTAGGCTCCAATCCCACTCAAATAAGGGTACAATCACATGACTTGCCATTGTATCAGCCAATCGAAGAAGGTTAGGGTGAAATCCCCACTGCATTCGTCAGGGTCATGTCCCATTGGTTTGTAATAGTATCAGTCATATCCCACTGCACCAGTATGTTACGGTTAAATCTCTCTGCTCTGTACCACCTCTCTCCTTCATAGGGCTTTGATGTTGGACGGAAACCCGTTCCGGAACCCCAGAGCGGCGATTGTTGCCAAGGGGACCGAAGCTCTGCTCGAGTACCTGCGTAGCAGGATCCCGGCCTAGCCAATCAAATGCAGGTACAGCCACTCCACAGCCAATCAGCTCAGGAGAGGTTGTGAATGACCAACTCGTTGTCTCAAATCGCATTCCAATCCACAAACTCACTCAGTACGTACCTATTTGTCTAGCGGTATTTACACTAAATCCAATGTCCCAAAATTTGGGGACAAATGTTTTGACCGACTGAAAATCTATGAATTGTTCTGAGTGTCTTGCCTGTGTGCCTGCTCACTTTAGAATGTGTTCATCATTGAAAGACAATCTTCCACCCACAACAGATATACTGACATTTCACACTGGGGATTATTTTGGCTTGTCCCAATGAAACGTCATGTGTTCATGTGTGCGTTTCTGCATGCAATCCATGTGGTGATTTGTGATGTAGTGAATGTCTCATGTCTGTGGACGATATGTGTGTTGTGTACACATCCAATAAACATCAACCAGCTGACGCATTTTTGGGAACACTGTTGTCTCTCTGTCTCATAATGATGACCTCCCACTTAGCTTAGCAAGGTCCATCTCTATCACACTGTTGTCATGCGGTAGCGCTGCTTAGATACGACACCAACAGACAGCGCACCAGGAAAATAACAATGGTGACATTTTTCTTTTTATTATTTGTACAATAGAGACTTTAGTACATTATTGAAAACACCTCTTATATACTGAAAAACTGTTCACCCAAAGCTGAAAATGGCTCTGGTATTTGTGGCACATATTTTTTGTCCATTTTATACATATTTCTGTAAAAATGTATCTTGAGTATGTACAGGTAGTCTGCAAAATGCATTCTTATCACATGATATAATATATACTTCGGCAATTACATTTCTTTGTGTTACAGAAATAAAACCGGAAGAATTTAAACTTGCATGTGCAAATAAATAAATAGTATAATAAACGTACTGAATCTGTCCCAACTAAACTGAATAGGTCTCTTTGTAAATCAAATTATTTCTCACACAAACAAGGAAGCAGCAGTCATGTCCAGTAAGTCTTTATACTGCAGAAGCTTAGTGAACATTCAGAATTTATATGAATCAATTACTGTAATTCAATGTGTTTTCATTCACAATTATTTACATCAATACTGCAATTATACTGAGAAGTACTATATATTAACTTTTATATCTAATTGTATTTCAAACACATACAAAAATGACAGTTTATATATTAATATACATATATATATATATATTATATGTGTGTGTATTACACAAATTCACAATTACAGTATAAATACATTTTATACATATGATGATACATTTTGTGTTTTCCGAGTCATAAGTATCCATTCTCTTTAATTATCCTTATAAAATCTCATAGTTTAAGCAAAGCTTAGGTATATCAATATATTATAAATAATTACCTGAAACATTTAGTAAAAATAATTATTATATTATCAAACTTTCTGTTTCTGTTACAATATCTTTGATATTTCAACTTAAAATTGACTGGATATCTCAGTTCCATGCATCAGTATCTGGACATGGAACTGGTACATGTGGGATCTTTAGGTGCTTGTGTTAGCTCAAAATGTCACATTTAATGCTACATTTGACCAAAATAAAAATAAATACATAATATATATATGTATGTATATATACATACAGAAACTATATATATATATATATATACGTGTGTATATATATATATACATATGTGTGTGTTGAATTAGGGTTCAAGGGGGTTCATGGCACCAACTATCATAATTAGTCACCTGTCTCGTTGAAAACCTTTAGAAAGAAGAGGGGAAAATGTGAGAGGAACCCCTAAAATCGACATTAAAACACAGATAATGCCTTACTTAAACATCACAGGATAAAGCCAAGCTTTGTGACAGGGTGAGATGGTGTTTTGTCACAAGTGCTGTTATTAAATATGACATAATTCACACGTGAATACCTGTCTAGCAACGTCTTTCTCAAAAACTTGAATTGGAAATGAGATTTGCTTCAGTAATTGGTTTTCTATGAATTGGTCAAGCTAAGCAGTGAAGCGTAACAGAGATTAAGCATTTCCTTGAACACAGCGTCCAGCTATGTGTAACAGGTATTTGTCCTAACAGCAGGTGGGGATATATCGGACAGTCTGTAGTTCATAGTTCCAAAATACTCTGTGAGATATTGCTTTAGCTCTTTCCAGTTGGCACAAACACGTTACTAAATAAATGTCAAAAATATAGCACACAGACTGCAGTGACTCATTGGGTATATAGGTAAACAGTTTTTTTTTTTACAACATAAAATATATGGTGGTAAGATCTATTATCTGAAAAAAAAAAAAAAAACATCTTCAGAATCTTCCTTTTGGTAGAAAGGGTCTGTGAGCTGGTAGGAGCCGTAGCTCCCACCTGTGTTCAATATTGATGCTAGTCCTCCATCAGTCCCTCCTGGCCCGCTCCAGTGCACTTGCTATGTGTGGAGGTGTTGTATGTACTAGACAGTGCCGAGGGGCGTGGAGCTTCTGAACCACTAGTGTGCTTTAATGCTCAGAGAGGAAAACGAAAAGCTAAAACTGAAAAGTACAAAAAAAAAAAAGAAGGCTTTATAAATAAGCAAAATCATAGGTGTGAAGAGACCTGCACCCACCTCCAGTCTGGGCCGTGAGAGCAGCTCTATGTCCATGGGTAGTCAAGCAGATATGTTTCCTATCGCACATTTGGCACTCATATTTGCCATTGGTCCAGCAAATGGCAAATGTTTGTGATCCTAGAGTAAAAACCGGGCTGTACACAGTTCCGCAACCCGCAGGGCGAGAAAAATCCGTTTTTGTCATTTTTTATAAAAATATCTAAATTGTGCTCTCTCTCAAGATAACCAAGTCCACAGTTTTCTGGAAATTCTTCAGAAGAGACACTGCAGTTTCATGTTCCATGTGTAAAAAACTAAGTCCATTGGCCTGTAGGGTAGAGAGGAGGCAGAGAATGAACCAGGTTGGGGGAGGGGAGGAAGGGAAGAGGGGGGGAGGGGGTGGGGGTCAGCGGAGGCGTTCAAGGAGGGGGAAGGCTGGCAGGAGCCCTAGCTGAGAGGAGATGGACAAACACAGCACTGTCAGGAAGGAAAGGAGGAGAGAGAGAAAAGAGAGATCATGCTGGAGACGGCCATGCTGCAAAGAGAGAGGGGAAAGAAGCTGGTCTTTAGAGGAGGGTCCTTCAGCTAACAGCTGTATCTGTGGAGAGAGGAGGAGGAGGAGCCTGCGGCAGCAGGCCGTGGCAGGGGGGGCTATTTCTAGCACACATTGAAAGCCACACAGATACATGACACTGGCCAATAGCCGGAGGGATGAAGGGACAGACAGACTGGTCCTGTCCCAGCCCTGGTACAGTGTTTTAGACCATTGATCTATAGACATAGATCTATGAAAGATAAAGACAGTCTAGACTGGATGTGAAGGCTGTAGATGTTCAACTGGCTCTAGGACCCAGAAACATCTGACCGGCAGTCTGCCACTGACCAGAGGACAGCAAACAGGGGCCTCCAGTCACTGAAATGGTCACAGTGAAGACATGGAGCTGGAGTTCTGAACTGTTCTTGATTAACTACAGGACTACTAGACCACCAGCGGACTTCTGGACTACCATACTACTGGAATTCCAGGTGACTGGACTACAGGACTATCAAACTGCTGGATCACTCAACTACCAGACCACCAGAATACTGGACTACCAACAGGGCCAATGGGCTACTAGACTATTTACATTTACATTACATTTAGCAGACGCTCTTATCCAGAGCGACTTACAGTAAGTACAGGGACATTCCCCCCAAAGCAAGTATGGTGAAGTGCCTTGCCCAAGGACACAACGTCATTTGGCACGGCTGGGAATCGAGCTGGCAACCTTCTGATTACTAGCCCGACTCCCTCACCGCTCAGCCATCTGACTCCCTGACTATGGACTACTTGACTACCAAATTACAAGACTGCTAGACTACCAGATCTACCGGATTACCAGACTACCCAACTACTAGATGTCTAAATGACAGGAATACAGACTGCTGGAATACTGGACTACTAGAGAGGATGTAGGATCACTAGACTGTGGACTTCTGGACAAGCATGGTGTCCTTATCTGAGGAATCAAACATCAATTGGAGGTGAGGTGGGAGGGGGGGGGGTGATCTAAGAGAGGATGTGTACATCTGGTATGAAATCACCAGAAAAGACCAGATTCAATCGTGAAACATCACAATGAGATGTCGGGAGGGACAGTAACTATAAAGACTTTCACCGAGCCGACAAGGTTCTAACAACGGAAAGACGATAGGATACGCTTGATACTAAACCGCCGCGGACGTATTCGATTGGGGACTACTGCGTTTGGGCAACCCATTCCCGATGCTACTAGGGGAAGTCAAGCATGGATCGTAGGTATCAGAGCATGCTCTGTGGGACTGCCTCATGCACAACCTCCACCGGCACCATAGCAACGAGAAGACGAAGAGGAGGATGAGGATGGCCGTCAGACAGACGAAAGCGTGGGAGTCACATTACCTTCAGGATCTTGTCTCCCGGCTGCAGCAACGACGAGGCCGGCCCATCAGGCTGTACCCTAGTGACAAAGATACCCTATAAGTCAAAATGATACCAGGTTAGGAACACAAGTTGAGGAGCACTTAGAATCTTTGCCTTTCTGCTTCCTGTTTTTTTTTTTTTTTTTTTTTTTTTTACTGAGCTCTGATCCGACTCACGTTCTGATGACTGTCGCTTTAGTTGCAGTGAGCTCCTAGGTTGCACACAGGTCAAAGTGACCAGAGGCAGCTCTGGGTTCTGAGGGTCAAAGACAACTAGAGGTAACACTATTTCTGCGGTCTCGAGGGAGACGCAGGCGGCGACAGACCCACTGGGAAGCATGTACTTGTGGTTTCTCCACTAAACACAAGTATCAGAACGGAAACTCCCAAAATAGACCTAAGTCAAGGCAGAGATTATAAATTCACCAAAATGAATGCATGACAAAGTGAGGTGTTTGTTTTACACGGCTAAACAGTTACAATCTCAGCAGGCCCTGTCCTGACCAGAGGACCACTGCTGTGACTCTCAGGCCCTGTCCTGGCCAGAGGACCACTGCTGTGACTCTCAGAGGACCACTGCTGTGACTCTCAGAGGACCACTGCTGTGACTCTCAGAGGACCACTGCTGTGACTCTCAGGCCCTGTCCTGGCCAGAGGACCACTGCTGTGACTCTCAGGCCCTGTCCTGGCCAGAGGACCACTGCTGTGACTCTCAGGCCCTGTCCTGACCAGAGGACCACTGCTGTGACTCTCAGGTCCTGTCCTGGCCAGAGGACCAGGGCCAGGGTTGGGCCAAGAACATTCCTAGAACAGGTTCTTTCTTCTTGTGGAAGAAACATCTCATCCAAGGTACTTGCAGCATTAATTTCACCAATACGGGGTCCACCGAGACAAACAAACTTTAGTACAACTTTTTAGAGAGGGTTCTTCCTCAAGCACAAGAATGACCGTTTCGGAAGCAGGGATGGATGTCAGTCATTTAGTCACAACAGCAGCCTGCTAATACTGTCTGTGTTTTCTAATCCCTGGTTCATGCCATCTGGTTTATCTTACAGAAGCCTGCTGCCTGGTTAATACTGCAGAAACCTGGTTTCTACTGCCTGGTTTAGACTGCAGCAGCCTAGATAGAACATTGCAGTACCTGGCACTGGCAGATGTTACCATAGCAACTCTGAGGCAGGCCATCCAGGAATGTGATTGGCTAGTCCCACAGCTAAGAACATGAAGCACATTGTCTACTGCATATCACACAGATAGAACAGACAGACAGACAGACGCAGACAGACAGACAAAGATGCAGACCGACACACAAAACAGGCTTATAGATAGACAGACAGACAGGCCAATTTATGGTTTCACAATCTACATTGTGATTAATGATGTAAATCTCCCCCAAAATTGTCTTGAGGTGAAGTACAAGTCGGCCGAAGCTGTAAGGGTGCGTGTCTAAGGAGGCATAAATTGGCCATTCACAGGAAGACAGGAAGTAGACAGATGGGTATTGAGCAGGCCTTACCAGGTCAGAGGGCTTGAAGGGATTCCCCTGGCCACTGAGCCCTCCTGAGATACTGAAGCCAAGCCCTGGGTTCTTCTCTATCCTCACACACAGCTGCTGCAAAACACAGAGCACACACACGTTAATGCACACTCAGAGACAGACAGATGGAGATGCAGACACAGAAACAGAGAGAGAGAGAGAGAGAGAGGAATATACCCCACCTGCTCCTGGAAACCGTCCATGCTCTTCTGTCCTTTGGTCTGAAGAAGGCAGCGTGCACTCTGGGGTCTAGGGTTAGTGGTGATGGCCTTCTGGTACTGGGGGTGGTTGGAGGAGGTGCCGGTCTGGTACTGGGGGTGGTTGGAGGAGGAGCCAGTCTGGTACTGGTTGGAGGAGGGACCAGTCTGGTATTGGTTGGAGGAGGTGCCAGTCTGGTATTGGTTGGAGGAGGAGCTAGTTTGGTATTGGTTGGAGGAGGGACCAGTCTGGTACTGAGGGTGGTTAGAGGAGGAGCTAGTCTGGTATTGGTTGGAGGAGGAGCCAGTCTGGTATTGGTTGGAGGAGGGGCCAGTCTGGTATTGGGGGTGATTGGAGGAGGGGCCAGTCTGGTACTGGGGGTGGTTGGAGGAGGAGCCAGTCTGGTACTGGGGGTGATTGGAGGAGGAGCCAGTCTGGTACTGTGGGTGATTGGAGGAGGGGCCAGTCTGGTACTGGGGGTGATTGGAGGAGGAGCCAGTCTGGTATTGGTTGGAGGAGGGGACCAGTCTGGTACTGGGGGTGGTTGGAGGAGGAGCCAGTCTGGTACTGATTAGAGGCATGTATAGCCATGGTCATGCTAGGTTGGTACTGGGGGTTGGCTGAGGGTGATATGGCCATGGGCAGGCCCGCCTGGTACTGCTGGATGGAGATCTTGTTTATAGCCCCTTCGTACTGCTGTTCCCGTGCCGAGCGGTGTGGGGGCGTGGCCGAGGCTGAGGTCACTATCATGGTCTGTGATTGGTGCGGGACGTGGCCTGCCTGTGGGTAATTCAGCCCGTTAGGCAGAGAGTCAGGAAGCTGAAAAGATGCAAATGTCTGGTCTTACAAGATGGCGAAGGACACAGATGAGGTGCGGCGTGTGACGGCATGTCGGCACACACACATGCGCACACCTACACACTTACACACACATACACACTTACACACACATACACACTTACACACACACACTTACACACACATACACTACACACACCTACACACTTACACACACCTACACACTTACACACACATACACACTTACACACACATACACACTTACACACACATACACACTTACACACACATACACACTTACACACACATACATTGTGGTCTACAATCTGGTCTTTACCCTTGCGGAAACAAAGTGCTAGCTAAAAGGGTTCCTCAGTTGTGTGAGAACCCTGAAAGGAACCCCTTCATTTATTAGTTGATGGGTCATGATTTCAGATAGTCAAAACCTCCAGCATGATGGAACACTCCCACACCAAATGAAAGCCGGACAGGACAGTGAAAACAATGTTGCTAGGGAGACAGGGTGAACATGAAGCATTGTTGCAGTGAAACCAGCTAGAACCATCCTTGAAGTCAAACACACACCTCTCTCTCTCTGTCTCTCTCTCTCTGTCTCTCTCCCTCTCACACACACACACCCAGTTCCCAGCTGTGAGATTTGAGGAAGCTAGGCTGCGAGTGAAATGCTGACGAGCTAGCGTGGCCATGTCGCCAGGGGGTGTACCAACCTTCTTCATGATTTCAGGGGGCACATCCCTGCGGCCCAGAGAGTAGGGCGCCCACTGGCCGCCGCCCGGCGCCCCCTCCTGGCCGTTGTCCAGCATGCCGCCCTGCTGGGAGGGGCTCTGTAGACACACACACATTCAGAGGGGCAGCTGGATCACGTCCTTGCCCTAAACCCAACCCCATCCTGCCTTAACTTTACCCATGACAGTGCCCCCAACCCTGCTTTAATCCCAATGCCTCACCTCAACCAAGAGCCTGCCATGACCCTGTCCTCACCCCAGCCGCGACCCTGATTTAATAACCCAGACCCCTAAACCTAACATCCAACCCCAACTGTCACCTGACCCCAACCCAAAGTCTGAAACGTAGCTCACCCTGACCCGTGACTGAAAGAACAGGGAGGAAACAGGAAGCAGTTGCATTATCCTGCTTCTTCACTTCCTGTCCAGACCCTCATCACCTGTCTTCTCTTAAGGGGCTCCAACCCTGTTCCTGGAGAGCTAAAACTGTGTAGGTTTCTGCTCCGACCCCGGGTTGGAACAATCCTGATCCGACACTTCAACCAGCTAATGATTAGAATCAGGGCTGCTCGGTGGGGTTTTGAAAGAATGCCTACAGGAAGGTAGCTCTCCAGGAACAAGGTTGGACTTCCCCAAAGTTCCCGACACGTCTCCCCATTCAGCCTGCGTCTATTCTGCCAGCCACCGCTAGAGGGAGCCAGCCACCTTCCAGAGCGATGACACCACAGAAGAAGCGAAGGAGACAGCTGACACATAGACAAGACACACCAGCTGACAAGGAACGACACAGCCGTTGCCTAGGTGACACACACAGCGCAGGTAGCTGACACACGCGGAGCAGACAGGTGTCACAGAGACGGTTTGTCACGTGACAGAAGGAGATGGATGGGTGGCTGTTGTGTCAGTTGTTAGCTTTATCAGGAATGCTGTCTCTAATCGCCATCTCTGGCTGCAACCGCCCTCGGTGTAATCACGTCTGTGGCAGTCGTCATCATCAGTGTCAGTTATAATCCTCGGTGTGTCAGTTGTGGTCCTCTCTGTGTGTCAGTTATCATCCTTGGTGTCGGTTCCCATCTCTGTCGACCCTCCTCCTCTCTCTTGGTAATGCTCTCTGTCACTCCTCGTTCTCACTGTCAGTATGAATCTGTGTCAGTGATTCTTCCAACTAGTCTGTGTGTCGTAGTGACATTCTGTATCAATACTGCCTCCCTGCCCTGCCCAGGATGCCCCCAGCCTCACACCCCACAGTTGCTAAGTTATCAATTATCAAGACGTTATCAAAATATATATCTGGAAATATATGTATGCATGCTTGAATATCTATCAAAATCACAGTCGAAGGCCTGTACAGTAACCATGGTAACATTACTACAGTGACCTGAGTGAGCTAAGGAGATTGTCTGTCCTGGTTGTGATGTCATACTCACGTTGAGTAGAGGTAGCCAGTGAGAGGTTTGGTTCTCATGCTTTGTGTTATTGTAAAAGTTTATAGTCATGCTTCTGCCGGCATGCGATGCATAGCCTCCCGAACACAGCATGCCAAAGTTTACTGTGTTGTGCTTAAGGACAGCGCTCTGATTGGAGGAAAACAATCACATGACATGAGTGAGTGGGGCGGGGGGGGGGGGGGGGGTGAGGGGGGCGGTGGCGGTCAGGTGGGTGGTGCTGTCGCCACGGAGCTTGACAAACAGAACAACAGCACAGAGTTAAACAGTGACCCAGACACGTAGACACATTAGTGAACACAGATATACATCAATACTGGCACGGCGTCCTGCTGGTGACTGATACAACACATCGATGTCGACTACACACATGAGAGAGAGGTCAGCGAGACAGAGCCAGTCGACTCCTGACATTCAGACTCAACTTCTGTCTGGGAGACCTTTCTCCAAGGTTGGAAGGTAAGTACAGTAAGTATTACGCATTAGTCTCGCAAAGTAGATCCAAGGTCCTCTCCTTAAGATGAGATATTAGGGACAGGTAAGAGATGGAGGAGAGAGGAGAGCGAAAAGAGAGCCGCAAGAGGGAGGCGTGAGGAGAGAGGAAGGACAGGAGAGAGGAAGCCGTCAGTCGGTCAGCGTCGTTACCATAGCGACGGCGGCCGTGGGCGACGGCTCAACGCGGTCGGACTACGACCATGCAAGCGATGGACCCTACGATGCCCGAACGCCACCGGCAGCCGGCTACAGGGGGGGGGGGGGGAGGGGGGGCTGAGCTAGACTGAGCGTGTGCGGTGAACTCACGTACCCGGTCCAGCCTCTTGGACTCGATGTGGCGAAGCAGCTGCTGCCTCCAGTCCACCGGCATCTTGGACGTGATGTCCTCGGGCTTGGCCGGCACGGCGGCCCGCGGCGCCGGCTCCGGGCCCTTCTCGGTGCACGTGCTCAGGTTGTAGTCCGGGGGCATCTTCTCCAGCAGCGCCGCCATGGTGGGCCGGGCCGACACGGGCCTGGCCTGCGACGCCCCGTAGGTCTCCGTGCTGTAGCTCCGCGCCGACAGCGGGCGCCGCTGGGTCAGGCTCTTGGTGGGGTAGGCCATGACGGGCTTCTTCTGCTCCTGGTAGGAGGAGTAGTCCTCCTCGTAGCGGCCGTTCCTCTTGTGGGACGGCGGCTGGGCGTCGAGGAGGCTGCCCGCCAGGCTGTTGTGGTCGTGGAGGCTGGAGAAGGGCAGCTGCCGGGCGTAGAGCTCCGCCTGGTCCTGCGCTTCCTGGACGCGCCGGAACAGCGCCAGCTCCGTGGAGCTCACCAGGGAGTCGGCCCGGCGCAGGAAGCCCGGCCGCGAGCGCTGGGACGGGAGGGGCTGCTGCAGGGACGGAGGGGGGGGGGTTGTCCTCGTTGCCCGGCGACTGGGCGAAGGAGAACATCTCCAGGGGCGGGTAGCCGCGGTAACCCCGCGGGCTGATCAGCTCCTTGGGGAGCGTCTTCCCCGGTTGGTTGGCGTACTCGGGGGTGTTGGGGAAGGGAGGGGGGGCGCGTCTCTCCAGGGGGCCCTGGGGGTTGAAGCTCTGGTCGAAATGGTAGACCTTCTTAGGGACCGCCGGCTTCTGCTGGCCCGACTTGGAGGCGCCGTAGTCCAAGTCGTCGTCCAGCATGGGGGCCGACTGGCTCCTGGACATGCTCTGCTCCCCCAGGCCCCCCATGCCCTGGCCGGGCATGTCGGAGCGCTCCACGCTGCCCTGGTGCTCGATGCTGGAGCTGTAGCTGTCCATGGGGATGCTGTAGACCTTGTAGGAGCCCATGTCCATCTCGTCGATGCTCTGGCTCTTCTTGAACTTGGCCTTCACCTCCTTCATCATGGGAGACAGGCGCTCCGAGCTCTTGCTCATCACCATGGCGACCTTGGTGGGGTCCTTCCTGGGCTGGCCGTGGGCGAATACGCCGGCTCCGCCCTGGCCCTGGCCCCGCCCTCCACCCTGGCCCCGCCCCCCACCGCCCTGCGTCGGATCCAGGTAGCTCCAGTTCCCGGCGGAGGGGAAGGGGCCCTGCATCTCGGCGAGTTCCCCCTCGAAGTCCTTCCGGTCGGGGCGGGGACTGGAGGACGGCGTGGGGTCGAGGCGGGAGGGGAAGGCGGTGCGGTCCTCGAAGGGGCTCGGGGTGCGCGTCCAGTTCTGCCAGGGGTTGGCCGGGGCGGGGGGAGGTACTTGGTTGTCGGGGGGGGCGCGGGCGTTGTGGAAGGCGTGCGGCGTCTGCTCCAGGTCCAGGGGCACGCCCACGATGCGCTCCTGCCTCATCAGGGGGCGCCGCCCGTGGGTGGAGGCGCTGCGCGGCTTGGAGCCCAGCATGGGGTTCCCCGCGCTCCCCCCGGCGGGGGGCTCCAGGGGGGCCTCCTCGGACACGAAGCCCGTGTTGTCGTAGTGGGGCACCTCGCCCCAGCTGTCGTAGGAGTCGCTGAGGGGCCGGCGCTCGCCGCGCTGCTGCAGCGTGCCGGACGGAGGGGTCTCCCTCTGGCTCAGCAGGGGCTTGGTCTCCAGGGGCTTGGGGAACGACTGGGCCAGCCTGGGAACAAGCCGGAACACACGCACACAAGCACACACACACACACAACCATGAACACACACACACACACACACAACCATGAACACACACACACACACAACCATGAACACACACACACGCACACAAGCACACACACACACCAAATGATTACACAGGGTTAAAAAACACACGGACTCTCTCTCAGGCGTGTGTCTGTGTGCGTGTCCATGCATGTGTGTGTGTGTGTGTGTGTACCTGTTGGTCCAGTGTGTCTGTGGCCCGCCGTCCTTCCCCGGGGCGTGCATGGTGGTGTTGGGGGGAGGGTTGGAGGACCCAGAGGAGCCCTGCGACGGGGAGTAGTCTGAGTAGGTGGCAGAGGAGCCACTGTGGTTCACGCACTGCATCTTGTCTGCCTCCGAGTCGTCCGTGGACTCTGGGGACGGGAGGGGGCAGGGTTTAGGGGTTAGGGTTTAGGGGTTAGGGTTTAGGGGTTAGGGGTTAGGGGTTAGGGGTTAGGGTTAGGTTTAGAAGTTAGGTTTAGGGGTTAGGGTTAGGGTTAGGGTTAGGGTTAGGGTTAGGGGTTTAGGGTTAGGGGTTAGGGTTTAGGGGTTAGGGTTAGGGTTCACACCTGAACGTCACACACACACGACCCACCTTTCTTGTCCTTGCCCAGGAGCACCACCTTGGGCTTGTACATGGGGGGGTCCACCAGGGTGGGCCGCATGTCCGAGATCCGGATGTCATTCGGGGAGCCTCCCATGGAGTCCTGCAGACACACACACACACACACGGGTAAAACGGCTGTTTGGGACACACACACACACACACGCAGACACAGGTGCGCACACATATATACAAGCAAACACATGGCTGCGGACACACACAGAGACCCCACAACTGACACAGTGAGATGTGGCGCTTGTGTGTGTGTGCGTGTGTCTATGTGTGTGTGTGTGTGTGTGCATGCACGTGTGTACAGGCATCTGTCTATGTGTGTGTCGCACGGCCTCAAAGGCAGTGTCAGGTGACAAGTCGACTGTTTCGTTCTGACGGGCGACTAAGCCAGCCAGCCAGTGTTTGGGGTCAGGGGTCAGTCATAGGTCAGAGGTCGTGTGTGTGTGTGTGAGGTCAGACCGCTGCTGTCTGACTTACGAGGAGGCGGTAGCGAGCTGAGCCTGCGGGCGGGAGCTCTGGCAGAGGATTCTGGGAGACCACGCCATGTAAAGCAATCTAAGCCAAACAACAACCACACACACACACACACAAAACGAGCACAGACGACGAAAACACACACACACACACAAACACACAAAAAGATGGAGAGGTGTGTTCATGGCATCTCATCGCCGGACCTGCTGCTGATGTTGCTATGATAACGAGGGGGCGGGGCGGGGTGGGGTGGGAGAGGTGGGGTGGGGGGTGCGGCGCGAAGCGGCGTGGAGTAACCATGGGAACAGAGAGAGACTCAACACGGACCGCGCCCATGTTTTATGCTAGCCCCGCCCCTATATCATGATGTAACACCGCCCATATTATTCTCTAGCCCCACCCACACAACATCGAGGCCCTGGTTTCACCTGACGACAGTCTATACCCAATGGCCCCTACGAGGCTCGCCATCGAACTGTGTGTGTGAGTGTGTGTATCTCTTTCACCTCTGAGCTCTCTGTAAGATCCTCCTTGTCCTTCCTCATGGGGATGTCGATAGCAGAGTTGTGGATGGCTCCCTGCTCCACTAGCTGTGCCTGAGTGAAGTCCTGCAAGTCTCTTTCTAAAACCTGAAGCACAACACACACACACACACAAAACATGATACAAAATATAACGTGCGTGTGTGTGTGTGTGTTTAACATGCGTGCGGGGTTGTAGGTGATGTGGGTATGCGTCCGAGTGTGTGTGTGTGTAAAGGTTGTGTGTGCGTGTTTAGTGTGTGTGTAAAGTGTGTGTGTGTGTTACCTCTTTAGGGGGCAGAGGCCAAGGGGGCTCGTACTGCTCCTTGCTCAGATGCTCCATGTTGGTTCCGGAGGAGTTGGTGTTGGCGCCGCCCTGGTGGCCACTCTTACCCACCAGACTCTGGACCGACTTCACCATGTTCTTCAGGTCCTCGGGGTAGGGAGTGGGGTAGCGCTTCAGGTTAATCTCCACCTGAGGAGGTTCACACACACACACACACTGTTACACTGAGATCTCTCTCCCACACACACACACACGCATGGTTATACTCGGATCTGTCACCTAAACACATGTACCCACGCTGTGTAGTCATAGCAATTGTGTGTCGGTGGTGTGTGTAGGTGTGTGTTGTGCTCGTGTGGGTGTGTGTTGGGGTTCTGGACGAAGGAGGAACCTTGACTTTTCCAGAGTTGTCCTCCTCCTCCTTCTTCTCCTCGAACTCGAAGGCCACCGTCATCCTCTGCTGCCGCTGCTCCTCCCACAGGGTGGGGTTGAAGCTGTCTGTGTCCGACTGGTAGTCTGGAGAACACACACACACACATTGTTGCTGTGGTATCGCTCTGGGATCTCCCACGCAGACACGCACACACACGCAGACACTGCACACACGCGCACACGTAGCGCAAGGCTACCTTCGTCGTGTCGTGGTTGCTGGGGGAACATGTAGTTGGTGAGGACTCTCTGCTTGGTCTCTGGGTGGGCCTCTGTCTGGAGGGGAATCAGAGCCTTGGACTGCCCACACACACACACACACACATGCACACACACATATATACACACACATGCACACATGTACATCCAGCCCCACACGCATGTACATCCACGCATACACACAAACACAGCTGGTTAGTGTGCATAACTCACAGGGTTGACCTACTTTACACCAGAAGAGGCATTGTCCTCGACAATACATAATCATTTCACGATATAACAATCATAACAGCGTCTACGTGATTGTATATTATAATATCTGTACAGTAGCGGGACAGTCAATATGAAAAACGTCTACCTGATTGTCTGAGAGCCACAAAGCAGCCAGATCCTTTAGTTTGGTGAAGGTGAAAGGTAGATTCTTTAACCTGCGAGAAGGCAAAGACGGGGGGGGGGGAGAGGAGGACGAGAGGGCACGGCAGACGAGTCAAAATGGAGGTAAAACGGGTTCCCCCCAATGACACGCACACAGACCGATATCTCTAGGTATGGAAAGCTAGTGGAGAGAGAGGTACCTGTTGTCACTGAGGTTGAGGGTTAGGGTTAATGTTAGGGTTAGTTATCTCTAGGTTATCTCTAGGTACATCACTGTATGGAAAGCTAGTGGAGAGAGAGGTACCTGTTGTCACTGAGGTTGAGGGTTAGGGTTAGGGTTAGTTATCTCTAGGTTATCTCTAGGTACATCACTGTATGGAAAGCTACTGGAGAGAGAGGTACCTGTTGTCACTGAGGTTGAGGACTCGCAGCTTGGTCATCTGTCCTATTTCGTCGGGCAGGAACTCCAGTTTGTTGGAGCGCAGAGACATGACGGTCACATTCCTGCAGTTGCCGATCTGAAACACACCACCACACAGTTCAATATGTGTGTGTGTGTGTGTGTGAGTGTAAAAGTGGGAGTGTTTGTGTGTGTGTATGTGCATGTATGTGTGTGTGCACAGAAAACACATACTGGGGTGTGTAAATGTGTTTGTGTGTGTGTGTGCATGTGTGTGTGTGTGCACAGAAAACACTAACTGGGGTGTGTAAATGTGTGTGTGTGTGTGTGTGTGTGTGTGTGTGTGTGTGTGTGTGTGTGTGTGTGTGTGTGTGTGTGTAGACCTACCTCCCTGGGCAGCTCTGTGAGGAAGTTCTCATCAGCAGCGAAGGTCCTGAGGTTGGTCAGGTAGCCGATGGTGGGAGGCAGAGACTCCAGCTCGTTACAGCTGCAGTCAAACTCCTCCAGCAGGGACAGACTGTGGGCAGAGCTGCATTCAGACACGCCTCAACTACCATCACACTAACCTCAATAAACTGTCGTTCAAATAGACCAACTACCATCACACTAACCTGAATAAACTGTAGTTCAAATAGACCAACTACCATCACACTAACCTCAATAAACTGTAGTTCAAATATACCAACTACCATCACACTAACCTGAATAAACTATAGATCAAATATATCAATTACCATCACACTATCAAATGTATCAACTGCCATCAACTGACTTGTTTAAAATACCATCAGATAATGCAATGTAAGCAGACTCTATATATACTGTGCCATCAGACTATATCAACTACCATCAAACTACCACAAATATCAACTACTGTCAAACCATCCCACTTATATAAGCTACCATCATACTATATCAACTTACTATATCAACTACCATGGAAATAATAATAAACCGCCATCAAACTACCACACATCTCAACCACTGTCAAACGATCCCAGTCATTCTTTATAAACTACCATCAGATCATATCAACTATCATCAGATTATATCAACTATCATCAGGTTATATCAACTATCATCAGATTATATCAACTACCATCAGATCATATCAACTATCATCAGATTATATCAACTATCATCAGATTATATCAACTATCATCAGGCAACTATATTTATGAGGATGAGGCTATGAGGACCAGTGGACATGATGGATCAGGGATGATGATTACTGACCAGTTTCAACCGGTCCAAGATCAACTTAGACTACTGACCTACTGAAGCCACACCCCCCGTCCTCTGACACAGTTCAATCACTGGTCCTGAGAGACAGTGATTGACAGTTTCCTAGCTGACCTGAAGTCGTGGGCTACTTGGGTGAATCTGACTCGCATGTTGTCTCCGATGGAGGATGGGGATGATGTTATAGAAATACTGACAGTACGCCACTTCAACACAACTTTTCAAGAGCCAATCATAACTTAGACTCTAACATACAGTATATCTTAATTTCAAACGTACACATGACATTCTTAAACTTTAACTTACAAATCTTAAACTGGTTTTAGTAGGCCTTAGGAGGCAGAGTGTTTACTGAGTCAAACAATATCCCCCTGACTCTCTGTGTGTCCGTCAAGATCTCTCTCTCTCTCTCTCTCTCTCTCTCTCTCTCTCTCTCTCTCTCTCTCTCTCTCTCTCTCTCTCTCTCTCTCTCTCTCTCTCTCACTCTCTCTTCATATAGTGTGGTGCAGGAGGAAGGGGAGGGGTAAGGAGGGGAAAGGAGGAGGAGGAAGAGAAAAACAAGGGTGTCGGAGGTGAGGAGCAGGGGAAAGACTTCGGGAGTGATGAGAGGATGTAAAGAGCGGAGGGGAGGGGAGGGGAGGGGAGGAGGGGAGGAGCAGGGGTGATCCATGTCGGGGGTATTGCTGGTGGTGGGAGGCCATCAGTAGAACATTAGAACACTATTAGTGGAACGTTCCTCCCAGGAGCCTGGCCAGCTGGTTCTCCAGACGGCAGTCCAGGGGGTCGCTGTCTGCGTGTGTCTGTGTGTGTGAGTGTGTGTGTGCATGTGTGTATCTCTGTCTGTGTGTGTGGGTGTGTGTGTGTGCATGTGTGTATCTCTGTCTGTGTGTGTGTGTGGGTGGGTGTGTGTGTGTATCTCTGTGTGTGTGCGGGCATGTGTGCGTCTGTGTGCGCCTGCTGTTTGACTCAATAAACACACTGCAGCCTTTGTGGACAGAATACAGAAAGGAGGAACGCAGGGATTGGCTGCCGGCTACTTACCCTAGTTTGGCTCGTCCACTAAGAGCCCATTTTAGATGCATGTGTAATAAACATAACACACAAAACCAACCAATGACAAACCAAGAAGAAAGGGTGCACAGGAAACAGTTTCTCAGGATTGGTGGTGGGTTGGGCTATGAGCATGATAAGGATGAGTGACAGATGGGCAGGTGGCAACCCTCAGCTAGTACACTAGCACCCACAGTGTATACAAGTGTACTAGATTACTAGTGCGCTAGTCTACTAGATTACTATTGTACTAGATTACTATTGAACTAGTGTGTTGCATTACTAATATACCAGTGAACGAGTTTACTAATGTACTGTACCAGTGAACTCAATTACTAATTGTCCTAGTTGTACTAGAGTGCTAGCCTTGTTAGGAAGTGTGTGTACTAGATTGCTAGTGTACTAGCTCAGTAAGGTAGAAAAAGCATGTGTACTAGATGTGTACCAGACGCTACACTAGTGTGCGACTGAGTAGGCCTGCATAGGTGAACATGTGCACTTGGCTGCCCAGTGTACTCACCTCCCGATGGTGTTAGGCAGTGAGGTGAGCTGGTTGTCGTCCACTTTGAGAGTGGTGAGCTTCTTCAACATTCCTGCAAGCACAGACCAGGACGCAGGTCAGCAGACGGGCCTAACACAGACATCTGAGCTGGGGGCCCTGGGTCACCCAGCCCCGGGGGGTCACCACCCTGCCCCCAGGGTGGAAAGGCTGGGGCTGGGAGGTGTAGAGGCTGTAAGAGGCCAGGGCTGGGCTGGGGGGGGGGGGGTATAGAGGCTGTAGAGGTCAAAGGGGGGTCCAGTCGTACCTATAGAGTCCGGAAGGTGCTGCAGCATGTTGGAGGAGAGCAGAAGGTCTTCCAGAGACTCGCAGCCTGAGACGTCTGTGTCCAGACTCTCGATCCGGTTCTTAGCCAGGTCCAGGTAGCGTAGCTGTCTCAGCTTGCCCAGGGACTGCAGACACACAGGAGCGGGTTCAATCATACTGTACTGTTCACATGACACTACAGTACATTACAGTAACCTACAGTACACTACAGTAACCTACTGTACACTACAGTATACAGTACACTACAGTAACCTACTGTACACTACAGTACACAGTACACTACTATACCCCAGTTATGGATTGGAGAGACTAGTTCGACAGACTCGTTAACCTACCCCAGGTATGGACTGGAGAGACTAGTCAGGGAGACTAGTTAGAGACTAGTTAACCTACCCCAGGTATGGACTGGAGAGAGTTGTTGTCCAGCCACAGTTCCTTCAGGTTGTGAATCTGCTCCAAGACCTCTGGCTGAGAACACACACATAAGTTGCACAGTGCTTTTAAATATAAAAATCACTTCGATTCTGTCACTATCAATAGTTATGCAAAACAGCCTTTCTTGGCGTGACAAACCATATGTAAAGCTCTGCCAACTCTGCCAACATTCCCAAGGTTGGCTGTGTGTGTCTGTGTGCGTGCGTGCGTGTGTGTATCTACGTGTGTGTATGTGTGTGTGCGTGTGTGTTTGTGTGTGAGTGTTCTCTCACCATCTCTGAAAACTCGTTGCTCCCCAAGTCTAGCCGTTCCAGTTGAGACAGTCTGTGGATGGACCTGTACAGCACACACACACACACAAGCAGATGCACACACACACACACACACACACACAAGCAGATGCACACACATAGCATCAGTAGATGTTACCATCAGCAGATAGATGGTTATCATCTCTTCATAATTGAAGCACACTGTGTGTGTGTGTGTGTGTGTGTGTGTGTGTGTGTGTGTGTGTGTGTGTGTGTGTGTGTGGGACTCACTTTGGCATTGTCTTCAGGTGGTTCTCTCGTAGCTCCAGGATCCGTAGTTTGGACAGTCTGGGAGGAGGATGAAGACAAACACACGTACACACATGTGTACAGGGGGGGGGGGGGTAGGTTAGCATGAGGGGAAGTCCGTCCTTCGTCTACCTATCATCTAACCAGCAACATGCACACAGACCCAACACACACAGGCACAGAGCGCACACACACACACACACGGGCGCACACACACACGTATACGTCATGCCACAACGCAAGGAGGACACGCGCCACCTGCTCACCTTCCAAAGTTAGCGGGAAGATACTCCAGGAAGGCATCGTTCAAGAAGAGCTGAGTCAGGTTGAGGAGCTGGGTGAAACCATCTGGAAGTCTGGAGGGGGGGAGGGGGGGGGGGAGAGAGAGGGAGACGGAAGAGGGGAGAGAAGGAAAGGGGAGGAGAGATAGAGAGAGGCAGGGAGGGAGAGGGAAGGGGGTAAAGGGGAGGGAAAGAGAGAGAGAGAGAGAGAGAGAGAGAGAGAGAGAGAGAGAGAGCGAGAGAGAGAGAGAGAGAGAGAGAGACAACAGAGAGGGGGAAAGAGAGGTGGTAAGAGCGAGGGGGGAAAAGAGGGGGAGGGAGAGGGAAAAAACAAGAGGGAGCGAGAGGGAGGCTTAGTTGCTGGTTAGTACATTTGGGAAGTCATCCGTTAGGTAGCTAGTCAAGTACCTAGTTAGCTGGATCGCAAAGAGTAGATTGAGCTGACCAATCCCAGAAATCAAAGCTATTAACAAGCAATAGGTCAAGACAGAAGCAGACATTGCTCATGTGACACGTGAGATCTCTCCTCCACCCAACCCTTCTACTAGCACCAGCAGGAAGTTAGTCAGTAACTTAGTTAGTTGCTATGACAGCAGTGATGTCTGGGGGTTGGCCAGTTCCCATGACAACCCCCTGGGTAAGACGGGTCCTGTCAGAATGAGAGGAGCCAGCGTTAGCATGCCAAACACACGCACACACATACACACACACACACACTCACCCATCTGACTGTAAAGCTAAAGTAGGATTCCCCCACACATCCTCACTACCAGGCCAATCCCTGTGCAGTGTGTGTGTGTGTGTGTGTGTGTGTGTGTGTGTGTGTGGTGTGTGTGTGTGTGTGTGTGTGTGTGTGTGTGTGTGCGTGTGTTCTTACTTGGCGATGGGGTTGACACTGGCCTCCACCACAGACAGGCTTTTACAACACTTGATGTTGTCTGGAAACTCTTGGATACCTGAAGAATGGGAAGAACAGGCAGTAAGAAAAACAGGCAGTCAGCCACCATACTAGTCAATAAGCCAGCTAGCCAGCTCCAATGCCAGTCAGCCACCATCCCAGCCAGCCAGTCATTCACCATCTCAGCCAGCCAGCCAGCCAGTCTGTGTGTGTGTGTGTATGCGAGCGAGCGTACCGTTTTTACTGATGTCCAGCTCCTTGAGGTTGACCAGGCTTGCGATGGTGGTGGGCAGGTTTGACAGGTCATTGTCGGGCATGCTCAGTTTCTTCAAAGCCTGACAGTTAAACAGTTGCTATGGAGACACAGAGGCGACGGAAATTCCATAGTTAACGATGAAGGTCTTAAGTGTAGTTGTGTTATTACATAAGACTGGGGCTTCATCTGTGTGTGTTTGCGTGTGTGTGTGTACACTGCTTAATGTTGGAGAAAACAATTGCGATGAGTCTTAAATAATGCACAAAGGATTCCCTTCATTTATGAATGAGCAGGAACAGAAACAAGCCGGGTCAGGACACAACATCATTCTTCTAGAACACCCCGAGAACAAAACAAGAGGGCAGCCAGAACACACAGAGAACAAAACTAGAACACAGCAAGTACACAACTTGGAAAGTACTAGAACACTGCTAGAAAACTACTGGCACATATGTGAACCGAGCTAGAGCACAGCTGGATCCTTGTTTTGTTTCACAAGGCTGGGACAAAGCTAAGACCGTACCGTAAGGCCTGAACACTGTCAGAATTAGACACACACACACACACACAAACACTTTCCGAATGCATCTGGAACATGTGTAGAACCGTTGCTTTTAGGAGATTCCATTAGGGAGAGAAAGCACAGGCCTGAGGGGAGAGGATGAGGAGAGGGAAAAGCAGAGCTTTGCCCGGCCTACATCCCGGTTCTTACACTTACACACACTTACACACACTCTACGCATCAACACAGAGCCACTTACCCTGCCACTCTGAAATTCACTACCCTTACATAAAACCCACTGAATGGGTGTTACTTAATTCTAGTATGATACACACACTCTCTCTCTCACACACACACACACACACACACACACACACAAACACACAACCTGTTATTAACCCTCCAAGGTGACATGCCGCTCTGTAGCTGGCCTCCACGGTCACGGTCCAGATGACAGACGGTCACCACGTCTCTCTCTCTCTCTAACGCTCTCCCCCTCTCTCGCTCTTTCTCTCGCCCTCTCTCTTTCTATCTCTCCCCCCGTCTCTCTTTACAACTGTCTCTCTCTCGTTCGCTCTCTATCTCTTGATAGACAGGCAGCCAGCCAGGTAGACAGGTAGACAGGTAGACATATAGACAGACAGACAGACAGACAGGTAGACAGGTAGACATATAGACAGACAGACAGACAGGTAGACAGGTAGACAGGTAGACAGGTAGACAGGTAGACAGGTAGACAGGCAGACAGGTAGCCAGACAGGTAGACAGACAGGCAGACAGAGACCTTGGGCAGCTCCTCTATCTGGTTGGCGTCCAGATAGAGCTCCTCCAGGGTGCGCTCGAAGCTGAAGATCTCCTTGGGCACCTGCTGCAGACTGCAGTGGGAGTAATCCAGCACGGAGATCACCTCCTCCTCGCCACGGAAACATCTGCACGGCACCAGCCGCCCAATCAGCTTCCTCTTGGTGGTCATCTCCAGACACTGCACTGTGGGGGGGAGGAGGACGGGGAGGACGGGGGGGGTGAGTTATTTTTGATCATCGGAACGAGACACCCACAATGCATTGCGTTCATCTGGCCTATTTGTTTCGCGAGACAGGTGTACAGTCCAGCGGAACACTAGAACTCTTGTCGCTCTACCCCCCCCCTCCTCTCCTCTCTTCCTCCTCTCCCCATCGCCATACCTCCCCTCCTCTCCTCTTGTCCTCTCCTCCTCACCTCTCCTTTCTCCCTCCTCCTCTCCTCTTCTCAACTACACCTCTGCTCCTCTCCTCATCTCCTCCTCACCTCTCTCTCCTCCCTTGCCTCCTCTACTCCTCTTCTCCTCTCCTCCGGTTTCATAGCATCTCTGTTTACATCCTATCTTTAGAGCCGAGGGGACAGGTGAACCGGGTCCAGGCAGGCTGTGTGTGAGTGTGTGAGTGTGTGTGTGTGTGCTGGGGTACAGGTGAGCATGGCGCAGGCATGACAGCAGCTGGGTTGCACACACCTCCCTCGCCAGCCAGCAGTGACCACACACAGAGCAGGCTGAGGCCACAACACAGGAGGTGTGGCTGGCAGGGGGGGAGGGGGGGGGGTTGAGGTGAGGTGAGGACAGCAGGGACGGAGGAGGTGGGGGAGGTGAGAACAGCGGAGAGGAGGATGTGGAGGAAGTGAGGATGGCAGGGGGAGGAAAGGTGCAGGGAGAGGAGGGAGGTAAAGTGCAGAGAGAGGAGGAGGACAGGATGGGGGAGGATGGAGTAGGAGGTAGCAGCGAGGTCGTATTCGACTGGGGTTTCAATCCGTCACACTCGCTTCCACACTTCAAACACAAAGCAGGTGCGTATCTGCTGGTCACGCAGACTGTACTTGGGAGTATCTCGACCCATAAAGACATGGATCATGGATCATGGAGACAGGAAGGCGGGAGCATTGCGACAGGAAGTCAGTCATGTGGAGGCAGGAAGAGAGCAGCGTGGAGATGGGAAATCAGTAGCGCGCGGACAGGAAGTCGGTAACAGGAACACGGGAAGACGACACCGCGGAGGCAGGAAGTCAGAAGGGGGCAGCGAAGAGGAGGACACCAGCGGACGGGCTGGGAGAGAGAGTTCTGCTCGGGCTGCCATGGAAACAGCCTGACGCACGAACAGACTGCAGAGACTCCCTGTTCTGCAACGCAGTCTGGAGAGGCAGAGTCTCTCTCTACCCCTACCTCTCGATCCGTACCTCTCTCGCTCTCTACCTGTGCCTCTCTCTCTCTGTGCCTCTCTCTCTCTCTCTCTCTGTTCCTCTCTCTCTACCTCTCCCCAACTCTTTCTCTCTGCAAACGTGTCTCTATCTTTCTACCTCTGTGTCCGCACCTCTCTCTCTGTCTTCCTATCTCTCTTTACACCTCTCTATCTGTGCCTCCATCTCCAACCATACCTCCTCTCTTACTCCACCTCTATCTCCACCTCGATCTCTGTCCACTTAATAATATCTATCTGTATCTCTCTGTCCTCTCAACGGTATCTCCAATTCAGCATCTCTACTGTCTACATTCTTTCAAATGCACTTCCTCTCTCTCTCTCTCTCTCTCTCTCTCTCTCTCTCGTAGCCCGAGGCCTGAAGTAGCCCTTTCTCTCCCTCCAAATTTACATCCCGGCCTGGATTAACATTTTGCCTATACATCCCTCTAATTGGCATTTCTGTCTGCACATGCAGCGCTCTCGGGCTCTGCTACTGTATATAGATCCAGAGTCAGGCCACGAGTAGATGCAGAGAGAGAGAGAGAAGGAGGAGGGGGAGAGAAAGGGGGAGAGTGGGGGAGGGGGGGGAGAAAGTGAGAGAGTGGGGGGGAGGGGGGGGGAGAAAGTGAGAGGGGGAGAGAGAAAGAGGGAAAAAGTAGAGGGAGAGAGAGAGAGTGAGGGAGAGAGAAGGAGAGAGAGAAAGGGAGAGAGAGGGGGTAAGACGGAGAGAAAGGGAGAGACAGAGAAAAAAAAGAGGTCTGTAAAGAGAGAGGAACGGGTATTAGAGTAATCTGCATTAGAGGGCACCGGATTCCAACAGCTCCTGTGTCTCAGTCACACCCTGCAACGTCCATGGAGGGGTACGACTCCTGGGCAACCGTCTCTAACGGTCACACAACGAGATTTCACGCAAACCTTTTCTTCCATCGATCGGCCAATCGATACTGCATACGTTCAGGTGCCCGGTGGAATAGGAATTGGTGAATCCTGACCTGGCGCATGAATTTAACCGTTTGCCACGGAATGAAATTATGAAGAAATTCAAAAAAGGGATCAAACGGAGAGGACGGCTGGTCGCCGTGGGAGACGCTCGGTCGTGGATGATAGCAGATTACTGGGGTGAGGGGGAGAGCCAGGCTTAGAGTGTGGAAGCCCTCAGAGGAGCCGGCGTTAGCGAGCTTTCTGCCGTCAGACGGAACCCCTCAGCCCTCCCTCCGCAGCAGAGAACACACACAACAAGGTTGGAACTACAGGTTTGCACCTCTATCTAAAAAAAGAAAGAAAAAAAACACTCAATCTTTTATTTAAATATGGCCCTGCTCCAGCTATAAAAAATGTCCCAGTGCTATGACTTGCGTCTGTGGATTGTACCTCAGGAAAATTCCGGAATTTTTCTTTGCCTAATGGACCTGTGCAGACTCTGTACTCATTCCAGTCTTCCCATCACAGCTACACGTTCTGACGTACAGTAATGCCTACACCAGGCGTCTTTATACTGGAGATACATAGAGATGAGGTTCAGGAGCACACAGCCCACTCCATAACTCTTTCCCATACGCCAACAGTATGACAGAATACAATACACAACCGTATGACAGTATACAATACACAACTGACAATCTTCCTGTCATCTTCATGTGTCAGTGTATTACCATCCTCCCTCTCTCCACCTTCCATCTCCCCCTCTCCACCTTCCATCTCCCCCTCTCCACCTTCCATCTCCCCTCTCTCTACCTTCCATCTCCCTCTCTCCACCTTCCATCTCCCCCTCTCCACCTTCCATCTCCCCCTCTCCACCTTCCATCTCCCCCTCTCCACCTTCCATCTCCCTCTCTCCACCTTCCATCTCCCCCTCGGCTCCCTATGCTCCTCTACCTTCTTTTCAGACTCCAAACAGGTTCCACGCAGGTTCCACGCAGGTTCCACGCAGGTTCCACGCAGGTTTACAGGTTTCCTTGCAATGGATCTGCTGTGTTCTGGCTACCCAGAGTTCCCAGGTGTCTGCGTAAATGAATCAACTGTAATTGTGATGTAAATGTGAGTCATGTGTTGACTGCCAGCTTTACGGGGGCTGATGACGTCTGAGGAACAGGAGGCGCGTTCCCTCACTGGAACCACAGTATGGAGAACATCTGGAGGACCCATCGGTTCTGCTTGACGTCAGAAGCAAGTAGCTCCTCAGGTGTCGGGTGTAACCCGCTCGCTGGGAACACTGACGTCTTTCATCACACAGGTCGAGACACGCCGCTGTTGACAGGTGTCAGACGACACCTGGGGGCCTCTGAATCAGTTGTTGTCTGAATCAGCTGAGGTTATCGTCAGCTAGGGTCCGAATCAGTCGGAGTCTGAATCAGTTGGGAGTCAAAATCCGAGTTTCCCAGTCAAGAGACAGTTGACGTAATTTAGTCGGAGCAGATTGCGCACAGCAAGACAAGATTCCAGGAGCCTCCTAGGCTCTGAAAACCTGCCACGCAGGAAGAGAAGACAGAGTAAGTTCTCTCGTGTCCTGAGCTCTACATTACACTCTAGATCTCCGTGGCAACATATTGGAGAGTGTGTGGGAGTTTACAGCCAGGAACATCTTGTTCTTATGAAGTCACTCATTCATTATACAGGAAAGCAGGAAAGCTAACTGGTTAGCTGGCTAACTTTCTTAGTAATTGACAGGGAGAATGTATAGATGGTAGCTGACTGGTTAACTGACAGGGCATTGGTAGGGCTGCGAGCCAGCCAAGCGAGATCGCAAACTAGCAGAGAAGATGGCCAGGATGCTAACTGGCTACATATAGCTAATATGATGAGGAATACAGTGAGACAAGCACATGCTTACACACCTCGACACAGACACTCATACAGTCCAGCCAACATCGTCACTGCTGTTAGGGACCAGCTTCACCTCTGCTACTGGAGACCAGCCTCACCACTGCAATCAGAGGCCAGCCTCATCCCTGTTAAGGAGGGCAGTTCCGTCCCTTATTAGAGGCTAGCAATAGGCTGATAATAGATCCCAGAATCATCAGTTAGAGGCTAGCCTCATCACGAGTAGAGGCCAGCCTCAGAACCGCAATTAGAGGCCATCCACACCGGTACTTTTCTTCTGTCAGCCTCAGATGCATGGCCCAGTTCTCCCTGCCATGCCGCAGAGCAGGATGCAAAGAAGGAGAGGGGGCGTGATGGGACTATCCTCTCTCTCTCTCTCTCCCTCTCTCTCTCTCTCTCTCTCTCTCTATCTCTCTATCTCTCTATCTCTCTCTCTCTCTGAAAGAGGCTGTACCTAATTCAGCCTCCTTGTTCAGCCAAAAGGAACTGGAACAGCTCCACCAACCAAAGAGGTCAGGACCAGAGACCAGCCCCCCCAGACTGGAGCAGCAGCCTATCATATACTGTATATCACCCTATACGAAGGATGAGACACGTCAACCGATTACCCATGAGCCTTTGCGTATTTTTGGAAATTCCAAACTTCTGTGTTCGATGACGTTGTTGTCTCAGTCTGGATATATTCATCCTGGTCTCAGACTGCTGACGGTAGCGAACACGTTAGCGCTAGTCCCATGAGATCCAAACTTCGTTGTCTGTTATATTCAACCTGGGCTTCACCAGGCAACAGCCACACTAGGGTACTACCTGAAGGCTTCCAGGAGAGGGAAGGGGTCTTTCGGGAGCAACAGAGGTCTGTTAGCTGTTAGTCTGCAAGGACAAAGTCTTAACAGTACACTCTTAACTTCAGCTTTACAGGTACATAAAGTACGTAAGCTCAGTGGTAGTGCTCTACCACTGAATGAAGACATTGTTACCGGTTTGCTAGCGTGTGGTGCTTTGCAGTGAGATTAGTGCTGGTGCCAACTAGAACTGGTACATGTGGTGATCTGGACAAGGAAGGGGGGTGTTTTTGGAGCGTGTGTTGAGTCCGAATGGTGATTGGTTGTTGGTGCTGTATTTTAGGTCACCTTGCCATACGAGTCCCAGCAGCCTTAGCTGTGCTTGGAGAAGGAGGGGAGAAGAAGGGGGAGGAAAGGGCAGGTAAGGCTGAATTAACAAGTGGAGGAGGGGGAGGAACGGAAGGAAGGAGAAGAGGAACGGGATGAGGACAGAAGGGGAGGCAAGGGGGGTAGGAATGGGGGAATGGATATAGCCAGAAGCAGGAACAGCAGGTCTACTCTGAAAAGAGAGGAAGTGGATCCGTCAGCTTGACTACCTCACTGTCCCAGACCTAGCAACCCACCCCCCGTTTTTCCAGAACCTGGCAACCCACCCCCATTTTCTCCTGAACCTGGCAACCTTCCTAAAATCGTCCATGAGTCATGTTCCTGACGGCCTGTCTGTCAGCAGTAAGCGGAGGCCATTGCTACACACTGTACTTCAGCAATTGAGATGTTACTGTTCCACTGTAGTTTTCTGTCGTACTATTTTTTGTTCACTGTGCCTGGCAGCTGAGATGTGGTTACTTTGCGATGTCAGAGTCACCTTCCTGTGACTCTGACCACCAAAACACCGTCAGAACGATGCACTCCTGATCCTTGATTTTCCGCTGTACGTTCCGCATGCGTTATCCGAAGGTCTGCCAAATTCCATGAAAGGTCAAATGTAAATGTAATCCACCTGCACCACTGTGGGGGTGACACTGGGACAAATCCACAGGACGGCCACGGCGACCCTCCCTCCCGTTCGGTACAGGAGGACAGGAGCCGGTCGATCACGAGAGGAACTCGGCTCCCCCCCGGGGGCCCTTTGCTAAAAGAGCAGCGTCGCTGCCGCCCTCGGAAAAAAACTAAACACCTCAGACAGACAGGCTTCGGTGCGGCCTACTAGCAACAGACTGTCACCTTCACCTGCCTGACTGTCCACCTTCACACAGAGCCATGCTGAGTCCTGGAACCATCTTCATCCCTCTCTCTCTCTCTCTCTCTCTTTACCTCTCCCTCCTGCCTGTGTAGCCTGTGCCAGCAGAGGGTTGTGCCAAACTTTTGGCCTTGACATCCCCTCTCTCTTTTTCTTTCTCTCTCTCTCTTGCTCTCTAAAGTTATTTCTCTCTCTAACATTCTGTGTGTGTGTGTGTCTATGTTAGCATGTTATAGGCATGTTGTAGGTCAGGCCTAGCAAGTTGAGAGAGTCAGCATTAACAGTGTTCCAGGTGAAGCCGTCCCGGCTCAGTATAAATCTGGCGGAACACCGTCAGGACCAACAGAGACTGTTCATCTCTCTGAGCCAAACAGATTACCATGGAACCAACCCTCAGGCCTCGACGCTATGCCAACGGTCACCATGGCGACCGGAGAGAATCCGCAACGATGAAGCAGGTGAGGATTCTAGAATGTCCATCTGTATAATACCAGTCCATGCCAGTTCCCTAATAGGTCAAACAAAAATGATAGGGAGGGATGGATGGAGGGATCTAGAGCAGTATTGTAGGAGTTGTATATATAACCTGGTAGAGGAAATGACTGATAGAGGGATGGAGGGAGATAGGGAAAGACAGATGAATGGATGGATGGATGGAGGGATGGATGGATGGACAGACGGAGGGAGAGGGCTGCATGTGACCTACTGTATGTACTATGCTGAATTACGCAGCTGGAATGTAAACTATTCTGCCATGAAAACGCCCAGTCAGCATTCTACATAGATCCTGCCTCCCCAAGGACTTTCAACTAGCAACGGCTGGTCCTCCCCTCATCCAACCAACCTCTCCGATACCCTGTCTGTCTTCCTGTCTTCCCACCTGTCTCTCTACTCACCTGTCTGTCAGCCCGTCAGTCTGTCAGCCTGTCTATGCGTCACTGTCTCCCTCCTCTACCTCCCCATGTCCGTCTCTCTCCGTCCACGGTTGGTTTTGTCGGGTCGTGTTGGTGACAGCTCTCGGACGCCCTCCCCGGCTCACCGCCACGTAGCGTGAGTATAAATACCAGGCTGTGTTCCCTCACAGAGATGAGCTGGACTGGAGAGCAGCTCAGGCCTCTAATGGCCTTAGGGGAGGGTGTCTCTGTTCCTCCTCTGTCCCTCTCTCTCTCTCTCTCTCTCTGTCCCTCTCTCTCTCTCTCTCTCTCTCTCTCTGTCCCTCTCTCTCTCTCTCTCTCTCGTCCTTTCTCTCTTTCAGTCTCTCCCTCTCTCTCTCTCTCTCCCTCTCTCTCCCTCTCTCTGCCTCTCTCTTGAGTCCTTTCTCTCTGTCAGTCTCTCTCTCCCTCTCTCTTGAGTCCTTTCTCTCTTTCAGTCACTCTCCCTCTCTCTTGAGTCCTTTCTCTCTGTCAGTCTCTCTCTCCCTCTCTCTTGAGTCCTTTCTATCTTTCAGTCTCTCTCTCTCCCTCTCTCTTGAGTCCTTTCTCTCTTTCAGTCTCTCTCTCTCTCTCTTGTCCTTTCTCTCTGTCAGTCTCTCTCTCCCTCTCTCTTGAGTCCTTTCTCTCTCTTTCAGTCTCTCCCTCTCTCTCTCTCTGAGTGAACGGTCCTTTCAGACAGAACAAGACAGCGGGTCAGGATGGACCTACGGCCATACACAGCTCAGCAAAGCCTGCCAATAATTACCCTCCAACACACACGTGCCCACACACGCCTGTAAATGCGCGCCCGTGCACTGCTTGTCTCACACTGTCAGACACACGCACATACAGTCTGTACGCATTTGCCGCCAACACTGAGGTCTGACTACCGATAGGACCTGTAGACATGGAGGTGACATGGAGATGATGGGTGACATGGAGGTGACAGGTGACATGAGCATAGAGGACGGCTTAACCCCACCAGCTCCTGACAGGGAACCCTGTCCCAGGGAACACACAACCAGAGCTGCTGGACTCCACCGCACAGTCAATGGAACAACCGACAGCAAACAGACTTTTCCATCGGTCGGAAATCAAACAGATGTGAAGCCAAAAGCCAAGAACATTCCCATCACAAGGTCCAGGAGGAAGTTGCCATGGCATCATCATGACATCATTCCAAACCACCTACGCTAACAGGTATGCCATTACGTTGGAACCAACAGCCACACGAACTCTTCCCTCACCTGTAAAACAAGGTCCTTGTTTTTCTTATAGTTTAACGTTCCACCCCGTTATACAGTAACACACAGCCATGAATAACAGTGGAACCAAACGGCCAAAGGGCTCATGTCAGGCTGCGTGCTACCGGGATGCGGGGCAGAGAGAGAGAGATGCGGTTGGTAGCGCGTCCTAGTATCTCTATCTCTGTTTCTTGTCTGCCCTAGTCACGGATGAGCTCGTTTCTAAATACGGGTGGGCGTTAGACGGCCTGTAAAGCGCGAGGCAGCCACATTTAGACTATTAACAGTTTTGAGAGAAACCGAATATCAGACATTACAGCACTGACAATGAGTAGTCTATTTCAATTGCATTTTGTCCCGTTGTTCATGATGATGAAAGGGTCACTTACGTTGAAGGCTCGAGTAATTGTCCATTTGACAGCTCAATGTAAAGTATCTTAGTCCGGTTGTAATTCCTGTCGCGGGCCGGAGCCGTCGGTAACGGGGAGCGCGGAGGAGAAGATTTAAGCAGCATCACAGCAGCGCGCGGTTTGTCTCCCGGAGGCAGCGTCTGCACGGGTCCCTATCATAATGGAACCCCCGAGCAGCCGCGTGCTGAAGACCAAGGCCAGATCAAAGATTAAAAGTCGTACGGTAAAACCCTACTACACGGTATTACCGAAGATGCTGTCGGTGTCAGTGTAAACTATATGAACTCCACACCATTGCTTAGCTATCCTGTATCCGGGGCTTCAAGTTCATGACTAAATATTCAAGGCGCTGTCAAGTCCGGTGACTGAGATGCACGCAAGAAAAAAAGAAAAGAATTATGTTGCGATCACAAAGCGGCTGTTCGGGAAACGCTTTTGAGAGATACCAGGTAGCCTATCTTGTTGCATTGCACCTTGGGTTATTGTATTGCATTGTCTTCCTTCGATGTGCAATTTAACGTCCTTCCCGGTGCGGAAAACGGATTCCTCACGAATGTAATCAAGGGAGTGTCTTTCCTCGCGCATCGCTACGGAAAGAGGAGAGTTGAGCGAAGGACAGAGCCACGGATGGAGACAGAACGAGGATGGAGATAGAACGAGGGCGCAGGAGGAGTGGTCTGCGCGCGTGCGTGTGGGCGCGTGAGAGAGTGCGTGGCTAAGGAGTAATCTAGGATGATTAAACAGTTCACACCCCTCTAAGCATGTCCCCTGACACACATACATACACACACACACACACACATTCTCTCTCACACACACACACACAGACACACATACATACTGTATGTGAGAGAGTTAACATCCAGTGACAGTTTTGCTGTCAATTTTCACCATGGTGTTCCTTCATAATCGCCATACACCTGTGTCACCTCATGTCAAGCTCCATCTCTATCATGGTCCATCTGTTCCTCTCTATCATGCATGTAGGTCATAGGCTCTGTCAGTGGAGCAATGTTCTCCGTCCAGAGAGGAGGACGGAAGGAGGGGAGCCGTATCGGAGAGGAGGAGAAGAGGAGGAGAGGAGGCGCCGGAGAGGAGGAGGAGTTGATGGAGGAGGTGGGGAGGAGGAGGAGGAGGAGCCGCATCAGAGAGGAAGAGATGGAAATGTGAAGAGGAAGAGGAGGACAACACGTCGTATTGGCCATCTAGTTTCCCATCAGCCCATCTGGGCGCGCGCGACTAAGCCGGACGCAAGAAAGACACAAAAAGCAGCTTTGTGCGATTCCAAGCTGTAGTTGGGATTAACTTGAACGGACAACTGCCAGCCAGCCAGCCCACCACTCCTCTTATCTCAAAACCAGCCTGCAGTTCTATAAATGTTTGCAGAAGAATTAATCTCAATGCACTGACTACCCAGACATCCCAAGTGTCCTTCCTCCGACCTCTGTCTCTTTCTGTCTTCTCAAGCACTCCTCTAACCAACCCTAACCACACTCCTCTAACCAACCCTAACCACACACTCCTCTAACCAACCCTAACCACACTCCTCTAACCAACCCTAACCACACTCCTCTAACCAACCCTAACCACACTCCTCTAACCAACCCTAACCACACTGCTCTAACCAACCCTAACCACACTCCTCTAACCAACCCTAACCACACACCTCTAACCAACCCTAACCACACTCCTCTAACCAACCCTAACCACACTCCTCTAACCAACCCTAACCACACTGCTCTAACCAACCCTAACCACACACTTCTCTAACCAACCCTAACCACACTCCTCTAACCAACCCTAACCACACTCCTCTAACCAACCCTAACCACACTCCTCTAACCAACCCTAACCACACTCCTCTAACCAACCCTAACCACACTCCTCTTACCAACCCTAACCACACTCCTCTTACCAACCCTAACCACACTCCTCTAACCAACCCTAACCACACACTCCTCTAACCAACCCTAACCACACTCCTCTAACCAACCTTAACCACACTGCTCTAACCAACCCTAACCACACTCCTCTAACCAACCCTAACCACACACTTCTCTAACCAACCCTAACCACACTCCTCTAACCAACCCTAACCACACTCCTCTAACCAACCTTAACCACACTCCTCTAACCAACCCTAACCACACTCCTCTAACCAACCCTAACCACACACTTCTCTAACCAACCCTAACCACACACTCCTCTAACCAACCCTAACCACACTCCTCTAACCAACCCTAACCACAGACTCCATCCCTAATCCTAACCACACACTCTGTCCTTAACTCTAACCTCTGGTAATACAAACACACACACACAGTCTACACGCACATACACACTCACACACACCTAGACACACACACACTCTACACACCTACTCACACAATCACACACACTCTACACACCTACTCACACAATCACACACACTCACACACACACCTATACACACACACGCTACACACATACCCATTTAATCACACACACCTGGCCACACCAGGACAGAGCAGTCACCTTCACTTCTGGGTGGATGGGTCATCATTAAACCAGGGGTAAATGATATCAGTCATGCTATGGCTGTCTGGGACCGTGACATAGCTGTCAATCCACAACCCTTCCATGACCCTTTCCATCTCCCTCTTCACCCCCAACCTTCCTGTCTCTCCAGCCCCCTAGACTCATTCTCCATCTCTCTGTCATTATGTCCTGAACAGGGGCCACACCCACCCCCAGATCTGAGGTGTGAAGAGTCAGCACTTCTGACCGCAGTGGAGCGGACTGGAAAGGAGAGGATCGTCCTTTGCCCCTGTGTTGTAGCCAATAAGATGCCGTTCTCCTGTGTCGTAGCCAACGAGTTGCGTTTGAACCCCTCTCTGAACCAAGAGGATACGGTTCAGCCATGGAGGTGCTGTTCCTACTCTGTGTCTCAGCCAATAAGATGCTGTTCCTCCTCTGTGGCTCAGCCAATGTCCTCACTGCTCCTGTAGAGTGGGTAGCTGAGGTGGTTCAGGCCCAGGCTTGTGCCTTCAGATCACAGGGATGTGGTGCAGGCCTAATGGAGACCTTTGAGAAGATGTCAGCCTGTTGCCAGGTCTCCAGACAGAATGGGTACTGACGAGGAGAGCATGACTGTAAACAGCCGTCATTACTGCAAACAGGACTGACCTCATCTGAACAACATTGGAGGATTTGTCCCGCTGTATAACGGACACGCAAGCATGCAAACAAGCACACACACACACGCAAACAAGCACACACACAAACATTAAGCACACACACACACACACACAGAGACACACACACAAATAAGCTTATACACACACAGGTACAGACACGCACACACACATAGCTCCCTGAGGAGTGGGTAGTGGTTGCCTTCTCTGGTATAATGAAAGCTGTTCCCTGGACTACAGATTTAATTGGAACTTTGGTCCAAAGGCTTCTGGACTGAGGGCAGAAGAGAGATGTTCACAGAAGAGAAGAGAAAGGGGGGAGGGAGAAAGAGAGGAAAAAAGAAGGAAGGGGAGAGGGAGGGAGAAGGAGAGAGTGCAGAGAGAGATGGAGAGAGCGAGTAAGAGAGGGAAAGAGAGACAAATAAAGAGAGAGAGAGAGAGAGAGAGAGAGTAATAGAGGGAGAGAGAGACAAATAAAGAGAGAGAGTAAGAGAGGGAGAGAGAGACAAATAAAGAGAGAGAGCTATGTTAGTACTCCATTGCTCTCGCGCTCTCTCTCTCTCTCTCTCTCTCTCTCTCTCTCCCTCTATGACAGGTGGACTGTGTCATTCTGAAGAGGTCCCTGAATCACTGACGAAATATGAGGGGGTGTGGAGGCAGAAGCGTGTGTGTGTGCGCGAGCGCGCGCGCGTGTGCTTCTGAATGGAGAGACTGTACATCTGCACCAGAGATCCTCTACCAGCTTCCCTATGGGCTCCCTGTTACCATGGAAACCCCGTCCTGCGCGCCGAGTGCTGTGGAGGAGTAAATACCTGAGGAGGAAGAGGAGGTGGAGGAGGAGGGGGAGGAGGAGAGAGAGGTAGAGGTGTCGTAGAAGGGAGGTGGAGGAGGTGAGAGGAAGGAGAGAAGAGAGGAAGAGGAATGAGGAGGTGGAGGAAATAAAGGAAGGTGAAGAGGAGAGAGGAAAGAGAGGAAGAGGAGGAAATAGGAGGAGGGGGGAGGAGAGAGACAGAGGAGTAGGAGAGAGAAGAAGAGAGAGTTCTAGCGTGCTACATGCTAGTGTATCATCTGAGTCCCAGGCCCACCAGTCCCAGTCCAGTTGCTCCCAGTACAATCTCTCCCATGATTAAACCTCAGCCTCAGCCCTTTAGCCTAAAACTCAGCCCAAGCCCCAGCCCTCAGCCACAGCCCCAGCCCTCAGCCCTCAGCCCCAGCCCTCAGCCTTCAGCCCTCAGCCCTCAGCCCTCAGCCCCAGCCCTCAGCCTCAGCCCCAGCCCTCAGCCTAAACCCCAGCCCTAAGCCCCAGCCCTCAGCCTAAACCCCAGCCCTCAGCCTAAACCCCAGCCCCAGCCTCAGTCCTAGAAAAGTGATTATTTGAGGTCTCCTAACAGTGGATCTCCCAGTGTGGCCCTGGCCAGTATGACAGCTGCCAGCTTAGTGGTAATCACCAACACAAGCACAAGCCAGGGGACACATGTGAAATCAGCCTGGGGGAAATACATCTGTGTGTCAGCACTGTGCGTGTGGGATCTGTGTGTGTGAGACAGTATGTGAGCGACAGAGTTATGTGTGTGTGTGTGTGTGTGAGAGAGAGAGTATGTGTGTGACAGAGATACTATTAGTGAGTGTGTGTGTGTGAGTGCTACAGTAGCTATATGAAGACATCAGTCTTGCTAGGTGCAGTTTGCTCCCTCACTCCCTCTGCCTCTGTTGCTATGGAGACCGGGCCTACTGATCAGCACAAGCAACAACCGGGAAGGGGGCTGCTGGGCTGCACCAATTAGGTTTTAGTGACATCATTGCCCTGCCCCCTCCAGGTTGCTTGTTGATGTTCAAACAGGAACAAAAAACCTGCATCATCCTGTCCTGTCACAGGTGATGTCACAACTGTATTTGAGAAAGGAGTGGAGGGGAAAGGAATGGGAGGGGAAAGGAGAGGAGGGGGGATGAGAGAAGGGTAGAGGAGGGGGGGGGGGGGGGGGAAGGAATGGAGAGGAAAGAGGAGAGGAGGGGGGAGGGGAGGAGAGGAGAGGAGAAGGGTTTTCAAAAAATGTGCTCTCCTCTCCTCCTCTCTTCTCCCCCTCTCTCCCCCTCTCCTCTCTCGTCTCCAGCTGAGCATGTACAGTGTGCGCTGGTAGAGATGATGTTACTTCTGCTCCAGATCTCATCTTCTCTGGTCCCCCTCACCTGAGGCATGAACCACCCAGATCACTACACACATGGCTTGTGGCCACAAAACAGTCAAAACACACATTCATACACGTACACACTTTCAGTCCCGCGCCAACAACATAGAGAAGGGTTTGGTGTTTCGGACATTCACTGTGTGTGAGACAGACACACAAGCACACTCACTCCTGTCCTTACCTGGTCAGGGAGACAGCCTGGAGGTCCTGAAGGCTGGATGTGATTGGTTGAAATGGAGATCACTGGTGGGCGGGGCCTGTAGCTCCCTGAGCCGGCCTGTGATTGGTCTGGTTGTCCTTCCTCATCTCCGCCTCCAAGGTTAAGTAACTCCAACTGCAACTGTTTTTTTTAGCCCTGCCCCCCCCCCCCTGGTCTAGCCAATCCCGACAAGGTCTAGACTCTTAGATGATCGACTGTGACATCATCATCCATGGTCCTGTCTGTCTACCTGCCTGTCTGTCTGTCTGTCTGCCTGTCTATCTGCTTAGTTGGCAGTCTGTATGTCTGAACCAATCCTGGATGACGTCACTTGTCCATGGATACCTGCCGAAGAGAAGAGAGAGAAGGGGAAGGATTATTCGACATTTGGTTTGCACAGCACACACCCAAGACGAACCCCAAGTTCACCCATATAGAACCAGGTGGAACCAAGAATACCCATGTAGAACCAAAATGGGCGTAGGTAGAACCAGGGAGACCAGGGTTAGTCAGGGATAGGTGCCTGGTCCACAGACCAGAGCAGACTGCTAGCTGGACTACTACTGACCAGGACAGAGGAGGGAGGGTGTAGCTCAGTGGTGAGAGCGCTTGACTGCAGATCAAGGTTCAAATCTCCCCCTGTCCTGTACGTCGCTTTCTCTAAAGGGGAGCATCAGTAAACACAGCTGCTAGCACTACTCCTCAGCCTATTGGCTACACACTGGTCACATGACTACCAATCACGTGACTCAACACCCCGGCTCTCGGTTATGATTGGTTTAAACTTCCGCCCACACATCTGTGACCTGAGGCCTGATTGGTTGACGTGACGAACCACCAGTGAGATTGAGAAGAGGTTGTATTTATATCGGTGGCGGGTGGCAGAGTGAGTCATCGCGAGGCAGTTTGGGGAGAGAAAAGGAGACCCAGGAAAGCGAACGCATGTTAGGACAGACAGGTGTTGAACGGTTTGCAGGTGCACTCTCAGCACTCAATGTTACGGTGTCCCACTCACAGCTGTGCAAGAAGTCAAAAGTGGGTAATCTCTTTTCTTTTTGCTCACTGTCTCTCTCTCTCTCTCCCTCAAGCTCCCAACTTCTCTCCCTCTCTCTCTCCCTCTCTCTCTCTCTCTCCCTCTCTCTCTCTCTCTCTCTCTATCTCATGCTCTCTCATTCCACTACCATTTCCCTTTCCGCCCTGTCATTCTCAGCTATCTCTTCTTCTCTCCCTCCCACTCTTTCATCTTCTACTCCCTCTTTCCCCCTTTGCTCTTTATCTCTCCTTCTCCTCCATCCTTTTGCTACCACCCTCCCTCCCTTGCAAGCAGCCATGGTGATGGCATATATAACAGGGAGATGAATTAATAAACGCTGGGAGGAAAGTAGAGCATAGCTCCCTCAGGTCGCCCTTTCTGGGACACAGTCAACATCACTCACACCAAGGTGTCTCTCTCTCTCCCTCTCTCTCTCTCTCTCTCTCTCTCTCTCTCTCTCTCTCTCCCTCTCCCTCTCTCTCTCTCTCTCTCTCTCTCCTCTCCCTCTCTCTTTCTTTCAGTCTCTGTCACCCTTTCTCTCCCTCTGTCTCTCTCTCTGTCTCTGTCTCTCTCTCATGCACACACACACACATTCTGTCCTTAGTGATGATTCTGCAGTGCTAGTGGGGTAAAGAGGATGAAGGAGATTTCTGACAGTATGGAGTCCTTCCTTAGAGGTCCTGACCAATGACCTCTGACCTTCTATGACTAGCCTACCTGAAAGAGAGAGTGAGAGAGAGAGAGAGAGAGAGAGAGAGAGAGAGAGAGAGAGAGAGAGAGAGAGAGAGAGAGAGAGAGAGAGAGAGAGAGAGAGAGAGAGAAAGTAAGTAAGAAAGACAAAAAGAAAGACAGAAAGTAAGAAAGAGAGATAGAAAGCAGGCTGTATCTGATAGACTCCTGTAGAAGCCCAGGGGGTGTCCTGCTATCCCAGCATGCATCATTCTGGCCTACTTTGTGGTATTTCGGTTCCTGAAACACAGAGAAATGATCATTCCGTCTAAAGCAGCCAGTTGTATAACAATTTACCGATTGGGAAAGTGTGTGTGTGTGGGTGTGTGTGTGTGAGTGTGTTTTGGGAGAGGCAGTTTGTCATGGTAGATAGGTTGACTAGCAGCAGACTCTGTAGCTTTTATGACTGGCATGATTCTCCATTACAGCGAGCATTCATCTCTCCTTATAGCCTCAGAATGGCTTCATAATGGGGAAGCAACCTGCTACTCTGTCACACACACACACACACACTACTCTAACACATATTTAATGCAATAACACACCCCTACTTTAACACACACACAAACACACACTCTAAAACACACATTAAATACCCCTACTCTAACACACACACAATCTAACACACACCAAATACAACTACACGCATCAATGCTCTAACAAACACATAACATGCTGTAGTAACATACTAGCATTAGAGGCACCACTCATCGAGTGTGTTTCTGGACATGTGGACATGAAGTAGAGAGATAGAGAGAGAGAGAGACAGAGAGAGAGAGAGAGAGAGAGAGAGAGAGAGAGAGAGAGAGAGAGAGAGAGAGAGAGAGAGAGAGAGAGAGAGAGAGAGAGAGTGCTTGTGTGTGTGTGTGTGTGTGTGTGACTTCGCACGGAGAGTGAAGACTGAGTGGGTTGACTACCACTCATGCAACATAGAGTTACCATGGAAACTGCAAGAGAGCAGTGTGAGACTGAGGAAGAGTGAGGAAGAGGAGGAGGAAGAGGAGGAGGAGGAGGAGAGGGGATGTTGTACAGTTTTATGACTGTCAAGACTTCACCCTGCAGTCAGTCCTGCAACCCTTCTTCCGCCTGGTCTGCTTCCTCCTCCATCATGGCCTGCAGCATGTACATCAGCCAGGACAAAGCTTACACACTGGATTTCATTCATTCATTTATTTTAAGTGGCATGCAATAGAGAGAGAGAGAGAGGAGAGAGAGAGAGAGAGGAGAGAGAGAAGAGAGAAGAGAGAGAGGAGAGAGAAGAGAGAGAGAGGGAGAGAGAGAGAGAGAGAGAGGAGAGAGAGAGAGAGAGAGAGATGAGAGAGAGAGAGGAGAGAGAGAGAGAGAGAGAGAGAGAGAGAGAGAGAGAGAGAGAGAGAGAGAGAGAGAAAAGAAAGAACGAGAGATAGAAAGGGCAGTATCTGATGGACGGCTACTGTAATCCAGACAGGACAACAAAATACATCACGTTATTTATATGCACGCTATTTACATTCATGCTACATACATTATTTTATACATTTAGCAGACACTTTTATCCAAACACATACAAGGACATGCCAATCATGCACATGATTTGTATGTCAAAAAAAGCCTCAGAAGTTCATAGTTCTAACAGTATTTTGGTGTTCAGAGTTAAGGAATGACCTGTGTTTACCAGGCACAGTGCAAATAGCTAACACGCTAGCCATAAGCTGCCTGGCGTTCACAATAATGTAGCTAGCCACCTCCTCTGCTCACAACGACTTCACATTTATCTTACTACAACTCCAATAGCTGCAACAAATCCTTCCTGACTTCTGATTTGCTTTGAGGGAAGATAACTGTTAAGGATGTCAAGTTGGGCAGGCTGATCAAGCTACTTTGCAGAACCACTAACTACGTTTATCAGGTTGACTTTGAAAGAAAAGTGTCGGCAAGGGTGTTTTTAAAACGTGGCCAGACAAAGTCTCTGACTTGACACTCTTGAGTCCGAGAGATAGAGAGGTAGGCAGCTGTCCTGATCTCTCTCTCTGTCCTGGTCTCTCTCTCTCTCTGTTCTCTCTGAGCTGTGCTGGTCTCTCTCTCTGTTGTCTCTGAGTGCGGGTATCTCTCCCTGTTGTCTCTCTCTGTTGTCTCTGAGTGCGGGTATCTCTCCCTTTTGTCTCTCTCTGTTGTCTCTGAGTGCGGGTATCTCTCCCTGTTGTCTCTCTCTGTTGTCTCTGGGTGCTGGTATCTCTCCCTATTGTCTCTCTCTGTTGTCTCTGGGTGCTGGTATCTCTCCCTGTTGTCTCTCTCTGTTGTCTCTGAGTGCGGGTATCTCTCCCTGTTGTCTCTCTCTGTTGTCTCTGAGTGCGGGTATCTCTCCCTGTTTTCTCTCTCTGTTGTCTCTGGGTGCTGGTATCTCTCTCCTTCTGTCCTGCAGTTTCTGTGGTAGGGCATCCAGCAGCTACTCACGCTGCATACCAATGACAGACAGTGAGAGTGTGTATGTGTGTGTGTGTGTGTGTATGCGTGTGTGTGTGTGTGTACTCCTACACTGTATGCGAGGCTGAGTGTGTTCTGTAGGCGGAAAGAGCGCCTCGGGATCAGATTAGCATATTCATGAGTCCATCCAGGCTCCGCCCTGGGAACTCCGCCATGACACTGCCCATATGGAATAGCCTTGAGGAACACACACACACACATATACACACACACATGCAAGCACACACACACATGCACACACACAAACGCACACATGCACACGCAACCTCAAATGACCCCCTAATCTTTCACCTGCAGTATGAGTCAGTCCATGTGTGTGTGTGTGTGTCTATGCGTGTGTGTGTGTATGCGTGTGTGTAGTCGGACCAGTAAAAAAGCTTTTCTTAACACTTCAGGAAGGCCTCTTCCCAGTGAGCTGACTCTTCTTATCACCATGGCAACAAGCTGGAGGACGGAGACAGGAACGAGAGAGTGTGATGTGCTGATTGAAAGACCAGAGGAGAGACACGTGATTGGCTGGTGAGGAGAGACGTCCAGGCTCTGCAGGCCAGACAACTTCCTGACCTGCTCCTCCCCTGTTCCAGAACCCTGGATGGTGACATCAAACCAGTGGTTTCGAACTAACTTCTTACTTCACTGTAAAAGCTACATCCAATCAGCTTTAACTTCCTGTCGGCATAGCTCCGCCCATGCCAGCCTGAAGTCAACCTCAGCTTCCTCTGTTCTTCCTCCTCCACCCTCACCTCCCCCCCTCCTCCTCCCACTCCTCCCACTCCTCCTCCTCCACTACATTCTCCTCTCTGTCAGCAGCTTGCATAATTAGCAGTAGATATCTACCCAGGTTTCCATGGCGCCCTGTCATCACAGTAAGAGTACCAGCCCACACACACACACACACACACACATTTGCCTCTTTCTCACTTCCTGCAGTGCTCTTCAACACCTTGTTATGACCTTTCATCACATGCCATCGTTGTCTTTAAAGAAGCATTCGCATACACTCACAGCACACATAAAGCACACAAACATACACAAACATTGGGCTTCAGGAGGTCTAATGGGTATGTGTGTGCAAGTGTGTGTGTGTGTGGGTGTGTGTGTGTGCAAGTGTGTGGGTGTGTGTGTGTGTGTGTGTGTGTGTGTGCAAGTGTGTGGGTGTGTGTGTGTGTGTGTGTGTGTGTGGGTGTGTGTGTGTGTGTGTGTGTGTGTGTGTGTGTGTGTGTGTGTGTGTGTGTGTACAGAGATCAGATGGGCGATTTTCTAGCACAATAAATCAGCAGTTAACCAGGTTGTGTTTTCTGGTGCATCCTCGACACACGGAACCTTCCCATGATCCTCTGTGCCCGTGCTCTCGAAAGTGTGTTCACGTTGTCCTCGTGTTTCGCAGGGCGACAGGTGCCAAAGGAAACAAAGTGATGCAAATATCAAATGACAGATTGTGTATACATGGAAGTTGATATTCCTCTTGTCAAGAGACAAACTTGATCCTTGGGACATCATAAAGAAGCCTACTCTCTGTCATTCATTAGTCAGCCTGGTTGATCCGTTATTCTGGCATCGGCCCACCCCCCACCTCCTCAGACAGAACGACAGCTCTAACAAACAGAGATGGCAGCTGATTGGTCTGTACGGAAGTGTGAGCTGATGTCATTGGTTCCTAAATATGTCCCTCCCTCATCTCTCTCTCTCTCAGTCTCTCTCGTTCCTGTCTCTCTGTCACTGTTGCCCTCCCTCTATCTTTGTCTCTTTCTCTCTCACTCACTCACTCACTCTCTCACTCTCTCTCTCTCTCTCTCTCTCTCTCTCTCTCTCTCTCTCTCTCTCTCTGTCCATCGACAGTATCTATCCGTCCATTTCTCCACAGTGTCTCTCGATCTAGCGACCCCTTCGGTACGATCCTCTCCTCTCCTCTCAGTTTCGTAATCTAAAAGCAGGCCGATGATGCAAAGCCCCAGTGAGTCACCCCGCACTGGGCCGTCTCGCTGTAGTAAACCTGCGGCCTCAGCCCCGGCGAGGAAGAGGAGGATGGAGACCAGAGGACGGGGAGGAAGAGGAAAGCCCTCCGTCCCCTTCTCCAGGAGGAGGAGGAGGAGGAGGAGGAGGAAGAGCAGAATGTAGGACAGCGTGGCCTAGTTGTCACAGGACCTACTTTCCTCTCATTCGTCAGCTCCAGCAGACCCTCTTCCTGTCTTCACATCCTCCCTGGCTGCAGACTGACACACTAGACACGACACACTACGCCCGGCCACACTATACGCACTGCACACTACCACACTGCAGACTAAAACACCGTGGACTGGTACCCTATCGACTGAATAACTGGTTGACTGACTACCGTGCAATATTACTGGAGTTGACAGCTCCTCACACTGGATAATTGGACCTTTTCTGACTGCCTGATTGGTTGCGGAGAGAGGCTCGTCAGATTTGATTGAGGCCAACTGATGGCCAGCCCTGGCTATTCTAGACGGAGCGAAGATGCTGTGTGTTGCGCTGGGTTCTTCATGGCTGCATTATTTTACAACAGAGCTGACCATTACCGGATACCACAGTTCCAAAGTACACACACACACACACACAGTTACGCATAGCACCACACATCGAACACACGGCTACTTGTCTGCATGCAGTTACACGACTACACACCGCTGTGCTAGAGAGAGAGAGAAAGTGTGAAAGAGTGAGCGTGAGAGAAAGTAGGAGGGACATGGTGAGAGAGAAATAGAAATAAATGAGAGAGGGAGAGAGAGAGACAGCGAGAGAGAGAGAGAGAGAGAGAGAGAGAGAGAGAGAGAGAGAGAGAGAGAGAGAGAGAGAGAGAGAGAGAGCGAGAGAGAGAGAGAGCGAGAGAGAGAGAGAGAGAGAGAGAGAGAGAGAGAGAGAGAGAGAGAGAGAGAGAGAGCAAGAGACAGGGAGGGAGGGAGGGAGGGAGAGAGAAGGAGGGAGAGAGAGAGAGAGGGAGGGTGAAAGTTGCACATTTAGGTGTTGTCGAGGAGATGTAAATTACGTGTGAGTTTATGTAACAGAATACTGAGAGGACGGACGCCATCACTGTCAGAAATATTACACACACACACACACACACACACAAACGCACACACACTGTCTCACTCTCTCTTCCCTGGTCACACACTGACTCTGTGACTCAACACTTACTCAATCACTAGCACAGTAAGGATTAAGACAGCTTTTCAATCCCAGAGCATCGATGAATACAGCCTTTCAGCTTCATGCTTTTTCTCACTCCACAATCAGACTATATACTTAATACGGAGTCTCACAAAGGACGGTTTTATGAGAGGGAAGAAAGATAAATAAGAAAGAAAGAAAACATGCTACTGAGTCTCTTTTGAGATTTGTCCAAAAATATGATGAAGGAGTTTATGCGGCTACTGGGGTGAAGAGGTGTCTTACACCTCAAGAACAGTTCATGTCGGTCCAACATTCAATATTTAATTTAAATAACTATCTATATAACAGCTCTTGCCGCGTACAGTGTCTCCCCCTATGTTGCCCCCGGCTTCAGCCTTTACTTGTTAGGTACCGCAATTGAGCCTACTCCTCTACCGATGCGAGCGCAGATGCCGTCATAAAACACGCACTCCCAACCGCGGCCCCCCGCGCGCCACGCAGGACACACAGATGGCAGCGCTGCCGCACGGTTTATCGTGTCTCCGTGTTACCTACCCGTAGCCAAAGGAGCATTCTGATGCAGTCTTTAGGTGACCGGTAGATTTTGAGAGTGGATTGGGTTTTCCCTGTCAAATCCTCTCTTCTAGGAATTCCTCCGAATCAGTCCGTCTCTCTTGTCCTTCTAGAGCGCCTGGTTAGAGTAGAAAAGATTAGTCCTCTCATGTTTTATTCTTGTCCGTCTCTATCTCCACTCATGACAGGCGCAACACAATCTCTCGCACACCGCTGCGCTACGGTCTCCCAACGTCAATCACACGGGCTCTAAGGCAACAGGAGCGCCCGCCCCCCTGCAACGAGGATTGGCTCGTATATTTGATCGACAGCCAAGTATCGGAAGCAGCTTGCGAAGTCCCGGGGAGCGAGCTGGTAGCGCAGATGGTTACATGTATTCACTATTTAGGATTCCTCAGTCAGGAAGAACCCTATTGGTTTTGTTCGTTTTGTTAGGATATCGGAACATTTTGGGGGAGGAACAGAAGGGTTCGATTTAAGAAGCCACTGCAAGTTGAACCCTTCTGTTGCACACTCACCATTTTCCTTCTCAACTTTATTGGAAAGGAAAGAAAAAGGTTCAGTGGTTTAACTTGTAACTTTTTCCAGAGCTGTATATCTGGACAAAATGTCAGCCTTCTGGAGACGGCCATCCATTCATCCATCGTCAACCGTTTATCCGGAGTGGGTTCGCGGGGGGAGCAGCTCCGGCAGGGGGCCACAAACGTCCGTATCCCGAGCCAAATTAACCAGCTCCGACTGGGGGACCCCGAGGTTCCCAGGCCAGTGAGGAGAATCTCTCCACCTAGTCCTGGGTCTTCCCCGAGGCCTCCACCCAGCTGGACGTGCCTGGACCACCTCCCTAGCGAGGCGCCCAGGGGTCATATATACAGTATCAAATGAATGGCCAGTGTCCAGAAGGCTGACATTTAGTCCAGATATAGCATCAAATGAATGGCCGTGTCCGGAAAGCTGACATTGTGTCCAGATATAGGATCAAATGAATGGCCAGTGTCCAGAAAGCTATTAGTATCGATTAGTACCATTCATTTGATACCATATCTGGACAAAATGTCAGCCTTCTGGACACTGGGCCTGCCTGTTGCCACAGTTGTTCCAAGCCTTCCGTACCGCGTGAAGCCTGTGATGCTGTTTCTCTGTGCCAGACATGAGAAGGGGAGCGCGGGCAGAGGAAGTGGAGGGGGATTGGTGGGGAGGCTGACTGACTCCAGAGCTCTGTGGTTTATTTTACAGTTGCTTAGCAACTGCCTGGTGTGTGTGTGCATGTGTGTGTTTGTGTACAGTTTGTATAAGTGAAGTGTGTGTGTGTGTGTGTGTACAGCAGGGAGGAGGAGGAGGAGGAGGTGTGGAACCCTGAGGAGAAGAGGAAGCTCTGCAGTCGGCAGGTCCTCAACTACTTCTACTACACACACACCCATACACACACACACCCACACACACACACACACATCATGTATTTAATCATATAGTAAGCACAGACTGATATGTCAGAAGGTTGCTGAATGTGTTCCCGTCTTGGCAAAGCTTCAAAGTTCCTAAACATTCACAAATACACACTGTGCACATGTTAACATGCACATGCACACACTATGGACATGCAAACATGCACACGCAGGCAAGCACACAGGCAAGCACACACAGTAAGCATGCAAGCGTGCACGCACACGCACATAGTACAGAGGCGAGAACCCGCATGCACAATGTTAGACAAGCAAGCAAGCACACACACACACACACCATACGCAGGAAAACATGCCTACAAACACACACACACGCCTCACTGTGGTCAACTGTACTGCATGTCCCCATGGTTGGCAGCGATGGTTGCCGTGGTAGCAGAGCACTGTATGCATTAGTATAGACATCAAAGAACGGACACAAAAAAACTGGGTCAGGCTGGAGGTAGGACCCTCACATGCATTCTCCTATACAGCACCTCCTATACTACACTCTACTGTACCATACGACTCTCTCCTGTCCTATACAACCCTCTCATGTTCTCTCTTACACTCTCCCACACCCTTCCTCACACACTATTCCTCCTCCTACAGCTGTTCCAGCTGCTTCTGTGCTGGCTTCACCCCACCTCTGTTTACTTTTCATCTACCGCCATTAACACATCAACAGCTGCACTCTGACCTCTCCACCAGCAGTGTCCCTCTCTAGTCTTAATCCCTCTCCTACCCACTCTCCTCCTCCTCTCTCTCCGCCTCCATCTCCTCCTCCTTCTCTCTCTCTCCTCCATCTCTGCCTCCTCTCTCTCCCCTCCATCTCCTCCTCCTCTCTCTCCCCTCCATCTCCTCCTCCTCCTCTCTCCCCTCCATCTCCTCCTCTCTCTCCCCTCCATCTCCTCCTCCGCTCTCTCCCCTCCATCTCCTCCTCCTCTCTCTCCCCTCCATCTCCTCCTCTCTCTCCCCTCCATCTCCTCCTCCTCTCTCTCTCCTCCATCTCCTCCTCCTCTCTCTCCCCTCCATCTCCTCCTCCTCTCTCTCCCCTCCATCTCCTCCTCCGCTCTCTCCCCTCCATCTCCTCCTCTCTCTCCCCTCCATCTCCTCCTCTCTCTCCCCTCCATCTCCTCCTCCTCTCTCTCCATCTCCTCCTCCTCTCTCTCCCCTCCATCTCCTCCTCTCTCTCCCCTCCATCTCCGCCTCCTCTCTCTCCCCTCCGTCTCCTCCTCCTCTCTCTCCCCTCCATCTCCTCCTCTCTCTCCCCTCCATCTCCGCCTCCTCTCTCTCCCCTCCGTCTCCTCCTCCTCTCTCTCCCCTCCATCTCCTCCTCTCTCTCCCCTCCATCTCCTCCTCTCTCTCCCCTCCATCTCCTCCTCCTCTCTCTCCATCTCCTCCTCCTCTCTCTCCCCTCCATCTCCTCCTCTCTCCTCCCCTCCATCTCCGCCTCTCCTCTCTCTCCCCTCCGTCTCCTCCTCCTCTCTCTCCCCTCCATCTCCTCCTCTCTCTCCCCTCCTCCTTCCGCCTCCTCCTCCTTTGTGTCACTCTGAGTCACACAACTCCCTCTTTTCTCGCGGGCTCATCTCCTTTGTTCTCCAGCCACCCCACAGAGGTAACTACTGTTCCACTGTTACGTCATTACAATAGAGACCCGCTGTTCGTTCTGTCTCTACTCAGTAGAGACCCCTCTCTCTCCAGGTCCAACCCCACTGGGACCAGTGGTGACTCCCTGGGTTATGTATTGTGTGAGGTGGCACCTATAACTACCTTTGTTTATTCGCACTGACCTCATGCATTAATATTTACTTAAGAGAGCAAACGCACGGCCACGTTAAGTCCAGCGCCATGGAAGTCTCTCTGCCGTTCCTGTTTCACAGGCTCTGTGATGTCATCACTAACTCCCTATGATCCCATAAATATCTTATCATGATCTCATTACTTTATAATAACTGACTTACTATGGTCTCATAAATGTATTACTGGGATATAACAAACTTACTGAGACATCATTACCGCCGTACTATGACCTAATAACTATGCTACCATGTAACAGTCTTATCCTGGTCTCGTAACTCAGTTTTCATCCTGGGATGATTGGCATGTTCTGGAGTGGTCTAACCAGCTGTGGCTCACACACATGTCCATGGTGACCTGGCAACTGTATTCCTCATTGTGTAAACCACTATTGAGCTAGATAGGCTTTGTTTTTTCCCAGAGGCAGCATCTCTTTTGAAGGAGGCCATTCTGGTGTAGATGAGTCTCCTAGTGTTTGATTTAATACCCCCCGGTGAGCTACACAATGGTGAGATTCCGGTGCTCCACGCTCAGATGTGCGGGTGTTCGTCAGCGTAAGAGTCCTCTTCACCGGAGCCCGCCAGACAGGGGGTCACAAATTTGCAGACAACATATGCAGCGAGAGTTTAGCAAAAGTCCCCGAGAGAACTTTACACTTCACGATGTGTGTTCGGCCAAAGATCATTGGTTATATCATTTTTTACGCAGATAGATAGCCGGTATGACAGGTTGTAATGCAGTATAACTTGCACGAGGTGGCAGTCAAGGTTCACTTTTAGAAAGTTGAAATGATACGTGTAAACAACCTGATACAATGTTGTACACAGTGCACAGTTATGATGTTAAAAAGTTGCATTGTTTATCTCCATCTCTGATCATTGAGTCGATCCTGAGTCAGCATCCCAGCATTTGTTATGATCTTCCTTGAGCCTTTGTTCCATTTGTCGTGGAACCTTCATAAACAGTCACGTGACAAGTACGTAGACCAATCAGCAGCACGCAGGACGAGGCTCGTAATTTTAAACGGTGGAAAGCTGCCTTGTACTGTAGTCACTTCTGGTCGAGTCAGCATCAGGATTCAGGAACCATATAAAAGAACAATACGGTTTTTAATGGATCGATTTACTTGTAACATCGGGTGACTGAAGGAGGGTTCTGGTTTTATTTTTATAATGAGTACTTATATCATCACTCCTGGCCCGTACAGGGCGACCAAACTGGTAAGACTTTGAAGCCGAGTTGTTAGTGTTAGCCAACGACGTTATCGAAATAAGCTAGCGTAATGAGTGGTTTAATTAGCGTTAGATCTAACTTATTAGCGACGTAGTTTCATTTTAACACAGGATTAGTTTAATAACCGACCATTTAGACAGTGTGACTGTATTAAATATGAATTCAAGAAAGTGTTTTGCAGCTTGCACTTAGTCTTAAGACTGTTAGTCATGACTCATAGCTAGGATGTGTTGACTAGATACTGTTTAATGGTACAGTAGGGAGGACAAATGATTTGGTTCGAGTGAACAGTAGTTACACTGTTTGCCATACTATAGGAATATCAAAAGGCAGAAACAATGACGTTAGACCAGCCCAAAGTCGGCTAGCATGGTCTTAATCACCATCTGTGAGGTTGTTTTAATGGTCATTAGCTTATGAAAGGGGCTCCATGGAGCTTTGTTTTCTTGAGCTTGTGTATCCAACACAGTGTCGGGTTTGTCAGAACCCACAGTATCAATTAAGCTGCCCTCAGTCAGTCATGACTGCTACCAGAAACTTTGATACATTTTCTGTATCACGAAAAAAAACCTGATGATTCAATAAGTAAATAAGGGCTACTCATACGCCCGTATTACTGCGGCCACAACCAACCTAAACCCTCAAGGAAGACAAGGAAAAACTCCCAGTAAAAACTGGGATATATATATCCAATCAGATGTTCCTGGATAAATTCTTCACTCTTTCCTCTCTCCTTCGGGTTATTAGGTTAATGCCCAAAGGCGCTGCGAATGACAGTTTTTTTTCCTGTGGTTAATTCGCAGTGGAACGAAGTGACCAAGCTGTTCAGAGCAGGCATGCCGCTCCGGAAACACCGGCTGCACTTTCGCGTTCACGGCAGCTGCTTCACGGCCGCCGCCGCCGTCGACTGGCTCCACGAGCTGCTCCGGAACAACAGCAACTTCGGACCGGAAGTCACTAGGCAACAGACGCTCCAGCTGCTGAAGAAGTTCCTGAAGAATCACGTGATCGAGGACGTGAAGGGCAGGTGGGGGACTGAGGAGCTTGAGGATGACGGTCACATCTACAGGTGGGTTTTACCGGCTGGTGGTTGTTCGGATCTGAGGGCTTCTGGAACATTCCGATCCTTGCTATTCCGCCGTGCGTTCCACATGCCCATTTTTTGCACCTCACCTGAACCCGAATATTTCCAGGTTCCCCCCCTCCTCCCCACTGAAGCCACTCCCCCGCACCCCCTCTGGGAAGAAGAACTTCTCTCTGAAGGACAAGGAGGGTTTCTTCAAGTTCCGAAGCTCAAAGAAGCTTGACAAGGAGACGCTGGTCAGTTCTGGTGAAGTCTACCTATGTTGAAGTGGTGATCTCAGGATCAGTTCTAACTCTGTGTGTGTGTGTGTCCAGGAGAACGTGGACCCGTCAGAGCAGGAACAGGAAGTGAACGGGGAGGCAGGAACTGTCGAGGTCCACAGGAGGGAGCTCACAAACGACGATGTGCTGGAAGTCTGGAGAGACATCACCCTCACACAGTAGGTTACAGCATCCCATCCTTAAGAAGTACGGCCTCTAAACCCCATCACCCTCACACAGTAGGTTACAGCGTCCCATCCTCCTAAAGTACTGTCAGCCTCACACAACAGGTTCCAACAGTGGACAGGTGGTATTAGAACGCTGCATTTAGGGACAGGGGGGCGTTCCAACTAACAGCCTGTGTGTCTCAGCCTGCAGAAGATCTTGGGAGTGACGGCCCTGGAGGACGTTCTAGACCTGCGCCATGTCGACCCTCAGAACATTGTCTACAACATGACCACCGTCAACAAGCACGGCGTTGTGACCCTGGAGGATAAAACCGGTGCACACATACTCCTGTCTCTTTCTATGTAACTCTCTCTCTCCTGCCCCCCCCCCCACTGTCTCTAACTATGCTAACCAGTTTCTCTCTCTCTCTTTCTCTCTCCCCTGCCCCCCCACTGTCTCTAACTATGCTAACCGGTCTCTCTCTCTCATGCAGCACACATGCTAACCTCTCTCTCGATCTCCACAGATGACATTCCTCCCTGGGTGCTGTCGGCTATGAAGTGTCTGGCTAGCTGTGCGTATGAATCTGCCGTTGCTTCACGATTCACATCTACATCGATTTCATTTAGCAGACGCTTTTATCCAAAGTGATGCACAAATAGCGCCTATAGAAAGTACTGCTGAAAATCAAGGTTTTTAACCGAAGCCTGTATGCTGTTGCAGGGCCAAAGTCTGACTCCAGTCACCCTTCCTACCCTGGCTTTGAAAGGGACGTGTTTAAGACCGTGTCTGACTACTTCAACAGCCTGCCACAACCTCTCCTCACCTTCGAGTTTTACGAGCTGTTTATCAACGTGCTGGGTATGAGTGAATGTAACTCCATCATTCCGAAATATCGATATCAATTAATGAATTATGTAATTTCCCGTATGTAGGTATGTGTGAATATACATCATTGGCTGTCTAAACAGTTATGTATCATTACCTATCTGTATGTATAGATAGTCATATATATGTAAAACGTATAACTGTTTTTCAACAACAAGGCTAGTTTGGACCCTAGTGGTAGGATCATGTGTGGTCTCTGTCTGATGAGGGTTGGGCTGTGTCACCAGTCCCCTGCTAGGCCAGAGTCATTATGGGATGTCCCTGCCCGGTCCCCAGTCTCCCATCCAGCCCCAGTCTTTGTCCGAGCTAGGAGGTTATTATGGGAGGTGTTTGTGGAGGTGTTGTCTCCAGCTGCGTCTGAGCACGCTAACATGCTAACGGTGGACCTGTGACGACGGATGTCCTGGGAGCAGCTCCCCTTCAGTGTTGCTGTGTGTCTACTAACGCCACCCCTGCCTGCCTCCCTACACTGTATAACCCTGCCTGTCTGTGTCTCTTCCTCTGTGGTGTGTATGTCTGTTTCTGTGGTGTATGTGTCTGTTTCTATGGTGTGTGTGTGTGTGTCCAGTGCTAAGTGGTTACCTGGTGGCTCCTAAGCCTCAGAGAGGGAAGCGTAAGAGCCAGGAGCCGGCGCCTAGCCACGCCCCCCCCGCCAAGACGCCCCACGTGGGCGTGGCCAACCTCTTCCGCTCCACGGAGTGTCTGTTGCTCAGCCTGCTCCGCAAGGAGGCGTGCGACGAGACCGACTCGCCAATGAAAGAGGTCTTCGGTCCCAAGGTCCGATCACGGCTGGCCGCTCTGAGAGGGGGCGTGGCCAGGCAGGCTTCCCAACATGTCCCTCCCACCCGCAGGGTCAGTTCCAGGGCCGCCCTGTTGGGTGGCAGCTGTCTGAGCCTTGCCCAATCAGAGAGCAGCACTGCCTCGTTGAGGCTCCGCCCCCGGAGCTGTTCCATGGAGACCATTTTGGATGCCTCCGCCCCCCTCTGTTCCCAGCGGGAGCTCTTCCTGTCAACCGACACGCTGGCTTCCTGCCATAGCAACAGTAACCAGGGCAACAACACCTCATCCAAGACCTCTCCGGACAGTTGCCAGGGCAACGACACACCATTCCAGAATACTCCAGACAGTTGCCAGGGCAACGACACACCATCCCAGAATACTCCAGACAGTTGCCAGGGCAACGACACACCATCCCAGAATACTCCAGACAGTTACCAGGGCAACGATGCATCATCCCAAAGTACTCCAGACAGTCGCCAAAGTAGCGACTCACCAGCACAGAGCAGTCCTGACTCTCTCTCGGACAGCCAATCCCAGCTCTCCGTCGCCAGCGCTACCTCCTCCAACCCTTCCCACTCCAGGCACAGCCTCTCGCTGGTCCCCACGGCAACCGTCTCCATCAGCCACAGGCCCCGCCCCCAGCGACCCAGGAGTGTGGGGAACTGTCTGGACCTGATTGAGAGCAGGGAGATGTCTGCAAGCTGCTTCAGCATCCACGCCCCGGTAGCGGAGATCACCTTGCGACCCAAACTGCCTCACGGTTACTACGGCCTGAGGGCGAGCATCACGGACCTGCGGCCATCCCTCATCCTACCACCAGGGGACAGACGCTGCCTGAGCTCCCTGGACCTGACCAGACCCGGCCCATCCAGACATCCCCCCTTCACCCTGGGTCCCCAGCCTCTGACCAGACCCAGGACATCCGCCCTGGGCCCCCAGCCTCTGACCAGACCCAGAACCTCCTCCCTGGGCCCCCAGCCTCTGACCAGACCCAGAACCTCCTCCCTGGGCCCCCAGCCTCTGACCAGACCCAGAACCTCCTCCCTGGGCCCCCAGCCTCTGACCAGACCTCCCCCCTCTTCCCTGGGACCCCAGTCTCTGACCAGACCTCCCCCCTCCTCCTTGGGCCCCCAGCCTCTGACCAGACCTGACAACAGTACGTCTGTCTCTGCCTGTCCATCCTGCTCTGCCTCAGTCCTGTTTGTGTGTCTAACATCTAACCTAACATCACCTAACACCATCTAACATCACCTAACACCATCTAACATCACTTAACGCCATCTAACATCACCCAGCATCCACCCAACAACATAACACTGCAGTAACTCCATCCTGGAGACATCATGTTGCTGTCCCCATACTCTCACCAGCTAGATCACCTCTTAGATCACCTCTTAATTCACCTCCTAGATCACCTCTTAAATCACCTCTTCACCCAAATTCAGTTTAACCCTATGAATGATCTAGAATGGCCACATTCTAGATCGCTACATCTTCTCATGGATCCCATCCTAAATCATCTCCTAGATCATCTCCTTGATGACCTCCTGGATCATCTCCTAGATTGCCTTTTAAAGATCCCATTCTGGATCATCTCTTTGATCCCCTTTTTGAGTTCTCTTCCTGGGTCATTTCCTAAATCATCTTGCGGATCCCTTTTGGAGATCCAATCCTTAATCATCTTCCAGATCATCTCCTTGATTTTAACCGCTGGAATACCTCCTAAAGCTTGAGATTCATCCTAGATCTAGTGGTTCCTGTGGTAGAGTGAACCAATCCAATTCTGGCCTTACCCTGGCTTTACCTGTAAGCCTGCTTCTGGTGAGGCCTGGGATTTCCTTTCTGTTACTGAAATGCGTGCGTGTGTGTGTGTGTGTGTAGGCCTGCTGCAGCCCCAGTTGGAGCGCGTGGCGGTGGAGGCGTTGCAGCTGTGCTGCCTCCTCCTCCCCCCCGGCCAGCGCAGGAAGCTCCAGCTGCTCATGAGGATGATGTCACGCATGAGTCAGAACGTGGACATGCCCCGCCTCCACCAGGCCATCGGGACACGCACCCTGGTGAAAACTCACACACACACGCACACTAGGGCTCTTAGTAGTTTTGTGGGGGGGGGCGGGTATTTTGAGTGCGCAGTTCTAACAGTATCTGTAGAGGTCGGTGTTCCGGCTGGTTACCGTGGTGACAGGCGTGTGTGGCGTGTGCAGATGGTGCACTCGTTCTCGGGCTGCGTGCTGAGCTGTGCGGAGGAGGTGGACCTGGACGAGCTGCTGGCCACCAGACTGGTGTCCTTCCTGCTGGACCATCACACTGACATCCTGTCTGTCCCCCTCTACCTGCAACACGCTGTCACCGACCACCTGCACTACCTCCGCACCGTGCAGGTACACACACACACACAACACTGTCCAGGTACACACACACACGCACTATACACTGTCCAGGTACACACCCACACACTCTACACTGTCTAGGTACACAAACACACACACGCACTATACACTGTCCAGGTACACACACACTCTACACTGTCCAGATACACACACACTCACTCTCCCGACCAGGTATATATACACACACACACACACACACCACCCTCAGCGTCACACTGCTAGAGGTGAGGGCCTGAGGCCCTCCAGTGTGTGCTGGGTGATGACCTCGTCTCTCCGCTAGATCCCCTACCCGGTGGGGGCCGGTGTCCCAGGGAGCGCCGGCGGGGCCCCGGTGCCGCTGCATGCGTTCTGCCGCCAGATCAGCAGCCAGGAGTTTGAGGAGCAGAGACTCACCGTGTCGCAGACGGCCATCGCTGAGCTGCTGGACCTGCTGCTGGCTGACAGCAGCCTGGCTGGGAAGGAGCGCAGGAAGAAGCTACGACAGGTACACACACACACACACCTTTACACACACCAGCACACACACACTAAAACCCACGTCCAGCTCTCAGCCCCCTCACTGTGTGTGTGTGTGTGTGTGTAGTTCCAGAAGCAATACCCGGACATCTTCTCCAGACGGTTCCCCAGCACTGAGAGCCAGGCTCAGGTTCTGGAGGACAAGCCCAGGATCAAGCCTCCTCTTCTCCTCACCAAGAAGACCAGGAAGAACATCAGGACCTAGCTGGCCTCTGTGGAGGGGGACTCCACAAGTGTGTGTACGGAGAGTCTGTGTGTGTGTGTGTGTGTGTGTCTGATTTAGGTATTGGTAAATCAGAGGGCAGACAGTATTGTAGAGGGAGAGGAGACCATAGACCAAACTGTCCAGACTATAACTTTACCTCAGACTTAGCTTTACTATGTGCTGTTGTTGTTTAATTTCCTACCTGCTATTCCCTTCCTTCAGGATACCATTTTTGTAGTTTGTGATTGTTAGTGTTTGTCATATTTTGTCCTCCTTTTTTATTTCATTTTTTTATCTCAGTATGATTTACTTCTACATCTTGTCTTTTTCGGGACAAGGTTAGGATTTTAACTTTAGTTTATTGGCGAGTGAGTGTTCTCTGCCAGTTGGGATTAAGCAGAGTTTTGCACTATACCCTGTTATTACGTTTGAAAAGTTGGCTTCCACCAGTCACCAGAGTAGTTAATATATAATAAGGTATCCGACCAGCACCTGTGCTTCTGGGCTAGCTGCAGTACATGAAGCTCACTGCAGAGGAAACGAAGGTCTCTCCAGTCTAGCAGAAGCCATCCAAAATACTGTTTACTATGCAACTTTCTGGGAAATAAAATCATACAACAAAGGATCAGGTCTGTGTTGGTCTGGCTTCTTCGTGAAGGCAGGGGGTGTAGTAGGAGGGCAGAGGGGGAAGAGATGTTGACGTCAAAGAGAGGGGAGAAAGTTTGCCACGCTGTGCCGATTCTGTCATCCGTCACATGACTCCCCCAGACTCATTCACCCATTCATTCTGCAGTCATTTCATCCATTCATGAAGATCAGAACGGACAATGACATCATCAATCACACTCGGCAACCCTGGTGCCTGGCTCTGTCATACGCTGACCCAGTCTGGTGGCTACCGCTGGAGCCTATTAAAATACTTTGTTTTGAGCCAATCTGGAATCAATTAACCACCTCTCTCTTTCTCTCTCCCAACCCCCTCTCTTCCTCCCCCTTGCCAGTCTCCCTCCATCTCTCCCCCTCCTTTCTTTCTCCTCTGAAGCACGACAACAGCAACATGGTGAGAGGGAATGAACTTGACTTTTCCCAGAGATGAGGCATGTTGTTGTGGCCTCTTTAGTCCTAAGATGTCCCCCCCCCCCCTGACCCCCCAGGACCAGGCTGAGACCGGGGCTCTTGTGGGTCTCTTGATTATCCCGGAACATTCCTGCAAGCAGCAGTATTGTGCTGAGGAGCGAACACTGGCCGTGGAGGAAACTGAATGGTCTAAGGATACAAAGCCTGCTTGTTCTGCTGCCCTGTGATTGGCTGGGGGCCTGGGCAGGGGGGTGGGGGGGGGGGGGGGTCAGACGAGGAAGATACCTTGGTAGAAATGTGAGCCTCCACCCAGACCAGTGTGTGTTTTCATCTGGGAAGACTGACAGTGTTTCATCCAGCGAAGAATCATGGTTAGTCGGTACGTATCTTCTCTTTTGGAACTCTCTGCATCTGGCTTGTGTGTGTGTCTGTGTGTGTGTATGTGACTGGTTTAGGGTTCACACTGGGTTAGGGTTCACACTAAACCTAAACTAGTGTGCTGAAACTTTTAAAACTGACATGTTGGTTGTGGCTTCAGAGTTGTGCTAGGATGCAGTTGGGTTAATGTTGGGTTGTGTTAGGGTTGGGGTAGAGATCTTTTCAGGTTGTTTAGAGTTGTGTTGGGGTAAAGAATGGTTGTGTTATGGTCGTGTTGGGTTAGGATGATAGTAGTGTGGTGAGCTTTGCTAAGGTTGTTTAGGGTTGCGTGAGGGATTTTGTGGGCTATGGTAGGGTTGTGGTAGAGCTGTTTTATGGTTGGGAATGCTGGATTTTACAGCCTTGGCTCTTGCATCAACTTTTCCAGTAAGAGAGGGCGATTCTGTGGTGAGAAAACATTTCAGACCGCAGTCTGGTCCAAACCTCCATATGAACCCCTGAACATCCTGTCAGGGTGTGGAGACTTTGGAAGAACCTGGAAGATCCTTCAACATCTCTGTTTGAATACGTGGGTTTTAATTGGGTTTATTATGGTCAGGATTACAGATTGTTTACGTACTCTTTCTGTCTGTCTGTGTGTGTGTGTGTGTGTGTGTGTGTGTGTTGTCCAGAGTGGAGCATCCAGCTGGAGGCTATAAGAAGATCTTTGAGACGTGTGAAGAACTGAATGAACCGATCCCTGCTGTGGTCACTGGTACACCCATTCTGCCACACACACACACACACACACACACACACACACACACACACACATACCAATGTGTGACCAATGGCAATAAACTTGAACGTGAACAGACACACACACAAACACCCCCTCCCCTCACATAAACACACACACCTTCCAAACCCCCAGGAAGTAAAAAGGGCTTTTAAGATCTGGTCAAACAGACATTTATGAGCTTCCCTTGTGTGTGTGTGTGTGCATGTGTGTATGTTTATGTGTGTGTGTGTTTATCCATGTGTGTGTGTGTGTGTAGGTGTGATCCCCTCCTGGCTGGGGGGCAGTCTGCTCCGTCTAGGCCCGGGCCTGTTTGAAGTGGGAGACCAGCCCTTCTACCACCTATTTGACGGACAGGCCCTCATGCACAAGTTTGACCTGAAGAATGGTCACGTGACCTACTACAGGAAGTAAGTCCAACAAATATGTGCGTGTGGGGGAGTACATCTCTCTGCCTGCAAATAAGAGGAATGTTTTGAAGGAACTTCAGGATAGACAACTGGTTCTCGTTAGAGCGGACCAAAACACACACACACACGTCAACACACAAACAGACGCTGAGGATTTTCACGATCGAACGAAAACCCCGTCCCTCAAGGTTTTTGAAAACGGACGCGTACGTGCGCGCCATGACGGAGAAGAGGGTCGTGGTCACAGAGTTTGGGACGGCGGCCTATCCAGACCCCTGCAAGAACATCTTCTCCAGGTGATTTATGAATATATTCTTATCTCAGACTCAGCTCTGTTTGTTATCTGGGACAATGCAATATAAATATGTTTTTTTAAACTTCATTTAAATATGTGTGACTGAACTGCGTAACTAATTGATTGATCCGGATGAAAGACTTTGCTAAATGAAGACGTTACAAAACCATGACGGCTCAGAGAAAGTATTGCTTCTCACAGTGTGTGTGTGTGTGTGTGTGTGTGTGTGTGTGTGTGTGTGTGTGTGTGAGTATCCGTGGGCAGGTTCTTCACATACTTCCAGGGCATCGAGGTGACAGATAACTGTCTTGTGAACGTGTATCCGGTCGGAGAGGACTTCTACGCCTGCACTGAGACCAACTACATCACCAAGGTCGACCCTGACACCCTGGAGACCCTGAAGAGGGTGAGGCCTGATTGGATGAGATCACCGTCAATCATCTAGCTGATCCCTGTATATGGGAAACCAACGAGGGAGAAACCGTGAGCGTGTGGTCCACTTCCTCCCTCCCTCAGGTGGACCTGTGTGACTACGTGTCCGTGAACGGGGTGACCGCACACCCCCACATCGAGAGCGACGGGACCGTCTACAACATCGGGAACTGCTTCGGGAAGAACATGAGCCTGGCGTACAACATCATCAAAATCCCTCCTGCTCCCAAAGGTGGGTCGGACCGGTAGGTTCAGGTTGGTGTGGTTGGGTGATGGTTAGTAGTTAGGGTCAGGGTTAGGGTCATTTACAGAGTGTGTTGTGTGTTGTGTTTCAGACGGGTCGGACCCAATAGAGAAGTCCCAGGTGATGGTTCAGATCCCCAGCAGTGAGAGGTTCAAGCCCTCCTACGTGCACAGGTACCATCGGCTTTAGCTCAGCAGTACAGCTCTGAGCTGCAAATCAAGAGATTGCAGGTTGGAATCCCCCCTGTATACGCACAAACTGTTCTCCAGCCATTCATGAGCACTTTCCCTTCTATGGTTGGCAGTTTACATTTGATTTATTTAGCAGATGCTTCTATACAGTTGTTGTGTCATTTATGTTTCATGAGCTGGTTTACCTGAAAGTGAAAAGGATTCCTTAATACTGATCATAGAATAACGACAGCCGATCCAAGATCCTGAGTATGTCTAATCACCATAACAATCAACCGATAATATTTTGATTACACGCATTCATAATATCGTTTCGATTATTATAGATGACAATACATCATAAATAAATATAAGCCGGCTTTACTCTTCCAGAACAGAGAAGGGAAGCTTCATCTGTTCCTCCTCCCACAGTTTTGGCATGACAGAGAAGCACTTTGTGTTTGTGGAGACAGCCGTGAGGATCAACCTGCTCAAGTTCCTGACGGCCTGGAGCATCAGAGGAACCAACTACATGGACTGCTTCGAGGTGAACGAGACCATGGGGGTACGTTGACTGGATGTTATCTGTTACAGTTTATAATAGCATCATGTTTTGTCATTATATTGTGGTAGTATTCTATTAAAGGATCGTTCCTTCCTTTGGAAAAAAATTGTTCTAGAACCGTTGTTTGGTTCTAAATGGAACCAACAAACGCTCTTTAAGGTTTCACCAGAAGGTTCTCCAACAAGGACAGTCAAGGAACCCTGTATTGTTCTAGTACTTGTTCTCCTATGTGGCCGGTGACAGTAGTGTTCCTTCTCTCCAGACATGGTTCCACCTGGCCTCGAAGGAACCAGCAGAGTACAACCCTGTGAAGTTCAGAACCTCAACCTTCAACATGTTCCACCACATCAACAGCTACGAGGAGCAGGGCTGCATAGTGGTCGACCTGTGCACATGGAAAGGGTGGGTACTGCTCTGGGATAGATTGATATGGTCTGGACTGAGCTTGTTTGCTGTGGCATAGAGTGATCTGGTCTAATCAAGTCTGCTCTAGAACAGACTGGTCTGATCTCCTTCTGCTTAACATGGTCTGGTCTGCCCTAATCTCTGTGTGTGTTATGATCAGTGACCTATGCTCTTTTGTAAAGCTCTCTCTTGGAAGTCGCTTTGGATAAAAGCGTCTGCTAAATGCATAAATGTAAATGTGTGTGTTTGTAGGCACGAGTTTGTGTATAACTACCTGTACCTGGCCAACCTGCGTAATGACTGGGAGGAAGTGAAGAAGGCGGCCATGAGAGCCCCTCAGCCCGAGGTCCGACGCTACGTCCTGCCTCTGGACATCCACAAGGTACAAGGTCAAACACACACTGCACACTATGTACTACACACCACTCATATACTAACAACTACATACTACGTCCTGCCTCTGGACATCCACAAGGTTAAACACACACTACACACCATGTACTACACACCACTCATATACTAACCACTACATACTACGTCCTGCCTCTGGACATCCACAAGGTCAAACACACACTACACACTATGTACTACACACTACACACCACTACATACTACGTCCTGCATGTTCTCTCGCCAAGCCTTGTCCTGTGTGTTGTGGGTTCCTTCTGTGTTAATGTGTGTGTTCTGGCATTCCGGTGTGTTCCGTACAGGAGGAGCAGGGGATGAACCTGGTCTCTCTGCCCGACACCACCGCCACGGCTGTTCTCCGCCGTGACGGAACCGTGTGGCTAGAACCTGAGATTCTGTTCTCTGGGCCTCGTCAGGGTAGGACCACACAGGTTCTCCTCATTCTCTAGAACAAGGAACGCTGTAGAACATTATGTATGTCTCTAGAACATGGTAGAACAGTGTTTCTAACTGCATCCTCACATTCACACCTGTCTGAAGAGGAGGGGGTGAGGGTGACATGTACACAGGATGTGTTGTGTACTGGGGCTTGGCGGTAAACAGGAAGTTGTTTCTCTCTGCAGCTTTTGAGTTCCCTCAGATCAACTACAGTCGCTGCGGCGGGAAAAAATACAGCTACGCTTACGGACTGGGACTGAACCACTTCATACCAGACAGGGTGGGTACAGACTAAACCACTTCATACCAGACAGGGTGGGTACAGACTAAACCACTTCATACCAGACAGGGAGGGTATGGACTGAAACTTTTCATAGAAACATAGAAACTCATAGCTGACTGGTAGATCATCTGACAGTCACAATCCTATTGGTCGCCCCAAGTAGATCTGTAAGCTGAACGTGGTTACCAAGGAGACGTGGGTGTGGCAGGAAGCTGACTCGTACCCCTCCGAGCCGCTTTTCGTCCAAACGCCAGACGCAACCGAGGAAGATGACGGTAAGGACAGAACAGCACCTGACACACGTGACCAACAAACATGCCTCTCATTAAAGCCGTCACTGAATTCTCTGTTGTCATCCCATCCTCTAGGGGTGCTGCTGAGTATCGTTGTGAAGCCCGGCGCGGCCGAGAGGCCTGGCTTCCTGCTCATCCTCAACGCCAGGGACCTGACAGAGGTGGCCCGTGCTGAGGTCGACACCTATCATCCCCGTTACCTTCCACGGCATGTACAAACCCTAGAGCTTCCCCTGGTGTTAGCCTCCAGACATGCTAACACTAAAGTTCCCCCTGGTGTTAGCCTCCAGACATGCTAACCCTAGAGTTCCCCCTGGTGTTAGCCTCCTCCAGACATGCTAACCCTAGAGTTCCCCCTGGTGTTAGCCTCCAGACATGCTAACACTAAAGTTCCCCCTGGTGTTAGCCTCCCAGACATGCTAACCCTAGAGTTCCCCCTGGTGTTAGCCTCCAGACATGCTAACCCTAGAGTTCCCCCTGGTGTTAGCCTCCAGACATGCTAACACTAAAGTTCCCCCTGGTGTTAGCCTCCAGACATGCTAACACTAAAGTTCCCCCTGGTGTTAGCCTCCAGACATGCTAACCCTAGAGTTCCCTCTGGTGTTAGCCTCCAGACATGCTAACACTAAAGTTCCCCCTGGTGTTAGCCTCCAGACATGCTAACCCTAGAGTTCCCCTGGTGTTAGCCTCCTCCAGACATGCTAACCCTAGAGTTCCCCTGGTGTTAGCCTCCAGACATGCTAACCCTAGAGTTCCCCCTGGTGTTAGCCTCCAGACATGCTAACCCTAGAGTTCCCCCTGGTGTTAGCCTCCAGACATGCTAACCCTAGAGTTCCCCCTGGTGTTAGCCTCCAGACATGCTAACCCTAGAGTTCCCCCTGGTGTTAGCCTCCAGACATGCTAACCCTAGAGTTCCCCCTGGTGTTAGCCTCCAGACATGCTAACCCTAGAGTTCCCCCTGGTGTTAGCCTCCAGACATGCTAACCCTAGAGTTCCCCCTGGTGTTAGCCTCCAGACATGCTAACCCTAGAGTTCCCCCTGGTGTTAGCCTCCAGACATGCTAACACTAAAGTTCCCCCTGGTGTTAGCCTCCAGACATGCTAACCCTAGAGTTCCCCCTGGTGTTAGCCTCCAGACATGCTAACCCTAGAGTTCCCCCTGGTGTTAGCCTCCAGACATGCTAACCCTAGAGTTCCCCCTGGTGTTAGCCTCCTCCAGACATGCTAACACTAGAGTTCCCCCTGGTGTTAGCCTCCTCCAGACATGCTAACACTAGAGTTCCCCTGGTGTTAGCCTCCAGACATGCTAACCCTAGAGTTCCCCCTGGTGTTAGCCTCCTCCAGACATGCTAACACTAGAGCTTTCACTACACTAATCTGAAATAAGAGTCGTTTGACAGTCCTGTAAATCAATTACAGAAATTCTTTACAAATAACAAATGTTATTCCATTACTTTTTTTACAAATAAAAACCAAGTTGTTGCATTGATAGTGTCATTATTACAGTACATTAGTCTAATTACAGTCACATTCACTCATGAGAGATCAGTCTCTAAAATTGCACTTTGGACGTCCATCACAGGACCAAAGGCTCTATGCATTAACAGAGAGCTTGGCGGGTGAATCTCAAGGCCAGGTCCAGGTCTGGTTCAGCTCCGTGTCTGGTTCAAACCCCAGGTCCCAACCTGGGTCATGACGTCTGGCTTCTAAGGAAACAATTACTTCAAAGTCCAGGTTGGTTCAGTTCTAGGCCTGGGTCATTACTCATGAGGTCTGGGTTATCAGGCTGGATTTCATTCCTGGGCTGGGTTCTAAGGCCAGGTCTGGGTTCTCGATCTGGGCCCTAAGGCCAGGTCCAGACTTGGAGTCACAAGGTCTTCAGGAGGTCAGACCCTGAGCATGGGGGAGCAGGTCTTCTCAGTGGACAGCTGGTACCGCTGCTGCTGGCTGATGGTCAGACAGACCCCCACCACCTGAAACACAACCCCCCACGACACGTCACAAGGGCACACCACTTCTATATGCTGTATAGCATGTCATAAAGTAGACATGGTTTGGTGTTTGGTGGCAGCTATTGAGGTGTGTTTGCAGTGTGGGTTGGAATAATGTACGTCACTTTGGAGAAAAGCGTCTATGGAGCAGCATACACAAAATGGCTGCCGTGTGGTATGGAGAGGTGGGACACAGCAGGAGAAGGGGAGACCGGGACAGGAAGTAGACAGGAAGTGGACAGGAAGTGAGGTGTGTTTACCTTCCTCGTGTCCTGAGGGAGGATCACTCCGTCATCCCACAGCCTGCCAGATGAGAAGAAAGCCGAGCTCTCCTCCTCCAGCCTGTCACACACACACACACACACACACAAACACACACACACATTAGTCAGCAGGTGATAAATATAGGTGCCTAATGATGCCAGCCCACGCATGTGTGTGTGTCTTTGTATGTGTGTGCGTGTGTGTGCGTGGGCGTGAGCAGCAGACTGATCGGTATGTCCCACCTCTTGTTGATTTTCCTCAGCGCCCCCTCCCCCTCCTCCTCTCCCTCGGGGGGAGTCAGGGCGGCCGCGTAACCCGGGGCGACCAGACTGACCCTGGCGTTGGGCCACAGGAACAGGAAATGAGGGTCAAACGCCCGGCCGCACTGGACACACACATACACACAAAACAATCAATTGAAAACAGACTTAATAATAATAGGTGCAGAGTAGGGCTTGTGTTGCGGTGCTAAACGGCCACTCACCATAGCATAGCTGTCGGCGCCATAGCAACCACCTATGACGACGGTGATTTTGGGGACGGTGGCGCAGGCCACAGCTGACATCATAGAGCCCTGGGCTTTCAGACGGTTGCTGTTGGTGTCTGCCTGTAGTGAGGGAGGAAGAAGAGGGAGGAGGAGGAAGAGGAGGAGTTAAGCAGATCAGAGCCACTAGAAACCTGGATTGGAGTATTGTTCAGCGCGCGTACCTGGCTCAGAGTGTGTGTGTGTCTGGGCCGGGGCGCCGTGTTCTGCAGGAAGAGCAGGGGGACGTCTCTCTGGTCGCACAGCTGCACAAAATGGCTGCCTTTCAGCGACGCCGCGCAAGAGAGCTCCCCGTTACTGGCGACAATGCCCACCAGGTGCCTACGGGTTCAAGGGTCAGAGGTCAAACAGAGCTGATCACCGACCGCAATACTTCCTTATTAGCGGTCGGTGTACTTAGTACCCAGAGGTACGGTTGGCGTGACAACGTGGGATGAGCAGGGGCCTCTAGGGTCCTCTTCCCAGAAATGGGGTCCGGGGCATGCACCGATCTGATTGGACGACCGTGTGAGTGTACTAATCTGATTACCGAGGTAACGGGGTTAACTCTTAATCCGCTGGTAATTCATTGTTTAACTAATCCTGTTAGAGACCGTCAAGAGGGGAGGAATGTTACTCAACAGGAGCAGTCTGTTCCTACAGGGTCACCAAGAACAGCTGTGTGTGTGTGAGAGAGAGAGAGAGAGAGAGAGAGAGAGAGAGAGAGAGAGAGAGAGAGAGAGAGAGAGAGAGAGAGAGAGAGAGAGAGAGAAAGTTAATGGGTGTGTGAGGTAGAATGAGTGTGTGAGGTAGTTAACTTGTGTGTGTGAGTTTGTCTGTCTGTGATGTGTGTTTGTGTGAGTTGGTGTGTGTGGATGTGTGTATGAGTCAGTCTCTGTCTGTGTGTGTGTCTGTGTGTGTGTGTGTGTCTCACCCTTCTATCTTGGCGAAGCCTGTCACCAGGGTGGTTCCATATCTGGCCTTGAACTCCTGGAACTTACTACCATCTGTCAGACGACTCAGGAGCTGCAACAACAACAACAACAACATCCACAACAAAGACACAAACAACACAACTAAGCACACACTTGCGTGTCGTACAGTGTTTGTGTGTGCGTTTGTATGTGTGCGTGCGTGGGATCTGACCAGTTTGACGTCCAGGCTGTGGTTGTAGTCCAGAGGAGCCAGCCCCATCAGCTCCTCAGGGCTGTGTAGCGGCTGTTCCACCCTCCTGCCCTGCCCCCCCCTCCTCCTCCGGCAGCTCATAGTTCAGCGTGGAGATGATGTTCCTGGTGTACATGTAGGCCTCCTTCTCGTCCCAGGCAAAATGGTCCACGCAGCCGCTTACCCTGAAGCAACAGCACAGTGTTACCTCTCACATACCGTCCTCCTCCTTCCTCCTCCAGACACTCATCCAAAGCAGCATATGGGGGAATTTGAACCTCCGACCTCTTGACCCGCAGCCAAATCCTCTACTCATTCAGCTCTACCTACACCCGTCCCTCACACGCCGCACTGTGCAGCTGTGTTTCACGTATTTTGTGAAAGTCGGGTTTTACTGTTTCCTGTGGGCGTCAGCAACTTCCCCAACTCACTCTGCGTGCAGCGTGGCCCCGCCCAGATCCTCCGGTGTCACCTCCTCCCCGGTGGCGGCCTTGACCAATGGCGGCCCTCCCAGGAAGATAGTCCCGATCCGGTGAACCATCACAGCTTCCTCTGCCATGGTGGGAATGTAAGCGCCGCCCGCAGTGCACGAGCCACACACTACTGACACCTAGAGAGACAACACGGTACTGACACTACAACAGCAGGTTCACATACACACACACACACACTCAGCCTGTCTGTGTCACCAAGCTTACCTGAGGGATTCTCATGGCGGACATGATGGCCTCGTTGTAGAACGTTCTCCCTCCTTGGTTCTTATCTGGAAAGATCTCTGACTGGAGAGAGCAGGCCAAGTTACTTATGAGCGTGTGTGTGTGTGTGTAGGTGGTTACATGTGTGTGTGTGTGTGTGTAGGTGGTTACATGTGTGTGTGTGTGTGTTGGTAGTTAGATGTGTGTGTGTGCGTGTAGGTTGTTACATGTGCGTGTGTGTAGGTGGTTAAATGTGCATGTGTGTGTAGGTGGTTAAATGTGCGTGTGTGTTGTGTGTAGGTGGTTAAATGTGCGTGTGTGTGTGTAGGTGGTTACATGTGTGTGTGTGTGTGTAGGTGGTTACATGTGTGTGTGTGTGTAGGTGGTTACATGTGTGTGTGTGTACCTGCAGAGGGAGGAAGGCTCCTCCACTGTCCACCAGGTAGACACAGGGCAGGCGGTTCTGCATGGCCACGTCCTGGGCCCTCAGCTGCTTCTTCACTGTGATTGGATAAGCCGTGCCGCCCTTCACTGTGGCATCGTTGGCTATGAAGACGCACCACAGGCCGTTGATCCGGCCGACACCTGGGGGGTTAGGGACACACACACACAAACATACAGTACACACACACACACAGTCAGTCAGATGCTAGACTCACGAGTCAGTCAGTCCTAGGGTAGTGCTTCGAGTCAGTCAGGCCCAAGCTAGACCCACCAGTCAGGCAGCCAGCGGAGGGGATGTCTCCGTAGGGCAGACCCAGCCCAGCGAAGGGAGACAGCTCCAGGAAGTCCTCATCATCAAGCAAGAGGCGGAGCCTATCCCGGACCAGCAGCTTTTTGTTCCTCTGGGTGTGTCTGGCAACGGCGTTCTCTCCGCCCCCTTTCCTCACCTTCTCCCTGAACTCCACATATCTAAAAAGGGGAGGAGTCGGAAGACCTACGTCAACATCCAATCGCAGAAGATTCCATGGGATGTGGATGCTTGTACGATGACAGGCTGTTCCATAATGCCCCCCCCTCCATGAGTGTTACCCCCAGAGACGCACCTCTGTTGGCAGGCTGTGCTGTTCCTGAGGTTGGCCTCGTAGACGTGGGTGTGGATCGGCTGCAGCGTCTCCTCCAGGACAGGAAACGCGCTGGGCGGCCTCTTCCTGCGTGTGCCGGTCCCCATAGAGCGGGCTGGGGTCAGCCTGGGGTTACGCAGGGGTCGTGCTTCCTGAAGAGGTAGGCTGGAAGTCAGAGGTCGGTGTGGACAGTGGTGGTCAGGTGACCTGCGGTCGGGGCTCCGTAGCACGGCCAGGGTGCTGGAGGGGACGTAGGAGGGCCAGGCTCCGACATTGCAGCGCAGGCTCCTGGGGGAGGGAGGGGGAGGGAGGTGGAGGTCGGGGGAGTGAGAAGAATGAGGAGAGAGATGGGGGGAGAGTGTGGGATGGAGGGAGAGGTGGCAGATGGAGGGAGGGAAAAAAAGAAGGATGAAGGGAGGGAGCGGGGGTAGTCTTTTATTCGTCACTGTGCCTGGTAGCTTAGATGTGGTAGCTTTACGCTGTGCCTGGTAAATACAGACAATTTCTTGACTCTGACCACCGAAATACTGATCAAACTATCCACTTCTGATTCTTGAAATGCTGCTGTATTTTCCACATGCACGTTTTGTACATCGCTTTGGGTAAAAGCTTCTGCTAAAATAATCAAATGCAACTGGGGGGCACAAGAGGGTGGGGACGCAGGACCATAACAAGGGTGCTCAAATCACTATTTTTATTTGACGTTGTTCGCGCCCCTTCCTGTCTCAAAGAAAACTCCAGATAGAATGCATGAATATATGTATTTTGTCTAGACATACCATTAGCGTACGTGTCAGTATGGCTTAGTTCAAGTGTCAAACTACCTGTCAAGCTGTTCACAACGATACAAATGTGTGCTAAAGGTCATCAGAGTAGCTTGCAACCTGTTCATTACGTGCCTGCGGTTCAGTAATACCCTTCACTTGACAGCCGTTAAGATAACATTTAAAAGTGCATACGGTCTTACCGTGCCAGGCAACTGTACATGACTAATTCTGGATTTAGTAGACGGAGGACAACTTAAGCTGCCACAAAAGAACCTCGCATTTTTCATTGAGTGTTACAGTTAACGCGGTCTGGGCGGAAACAAAAACTGTAGTTTCATATGGCTATTAGCTGTCATCATAAATACATACCACTAGAGGGCATTGTTCACTAATCAATGAGAATGATCAAGTTTGACATCTGAGGTTGCGTTTGTTTTGGAGTATTTACTCATCTTAGGTGTTGATCTAAAAGCTTTTAAGTTTTGTTTTAAAGATGTTCGTTAATAAGGCATGCAATTTGTTTTTATAAAAATAAGCGTGTTGAATTACGAAAAGCTACACGCATAATTTTTCTGACGATCTATTTCAATTACACATTAATAAGACCTACATTAGGGCCTCTGTTGTTTAACAACAGCCTTACACACGTTATCTGTACAATAGTGGAAAAACTGGCCTCTGCTTTAAAGACACCTGGTGACGTTATACACTTAGAGCAACAACTCTCAACACAGCATGACCAGAGTAGCCTGTCTGCTAAAAACGAACTTTGCACACAAAAACCCAACTTTATGATTCACGCAACTATGACTCCTTCTCCTCTGTCGTCGCTTTAATATTGAGGTATTCGTCTCATTCGCCCGAAGCTCCAGTTTCTCTGCGTACTCTCTGCCCTGCTAACTCTGCACTTCCTCTCAAAACCCCGAATCAGGAGGGAACGGGTAGCGCGAGCAGAGCCAAGGAGTGTACTCTACACCGACGCCACAGAATTGGGAACGCACCCTTGGCGAGTTGGAGCGGAGAAGACGCTGACAGAATTTGGGTTTTGGGTCTATGTGGAATACGAGATGAGTTGGGGAACGGAGCTTTGGGTACGTCAAATAATCTCCTTTCTTTTACGGTGAACTGTTTTTTACTACTTGTCCGATAAACAGGATTGGTACTTGGAAGGTACTTGGTTACCTAGCCAGCATTGTGTAAAATAGGGAGCTAGTTAGCCAAGCAAGCTAATCCCGACATGCACCTTTACCATAGAGACGCTAAACAATAGAGAAGTCAGAGCAGACAGACAAGAAATATGAGACCAGACTGATAACTAGCGCTTCTCAGAGCAAAATCATCGTTTAAAAAAAATCTGAGTTGTGTGTGACGGTTGTTGAGAACAATTATTATTTTTAAGAGTAGTCGCTTGGTAGGACGGTTGACTGGATACGGTCACACGCCCTGTTCCATAGTTCTCCCCCAATCCAGATAGGGGCGCGAGGAGCAGGGACACCGGTAGAGATACCGTACAGCTCACGGCTTGCCTTGTAAGAACAATGCAAGTGCACGTTAATAAACTTGACTTGGCAGATCTCGTACAATTTTAATGCTGTCAGTTGATCATTCATAGAAACTGCTTCCCAATGCGGTTGTTTAGTTCAAAGTCGTTAGGCGGTGGAGGAACAGACGGTAGTCTACGTGGGGCTTTTCTAGGAACCGTCTTTGTCAGGTTGTTGACTCCTAGTCTGGCGTTCCCGGTGATTACCGGCCAGTAACCGGCGGGGTCTGGTGGCGGTTGCAGGCCCTTACGTTTTAAGAAAAACTTTTTAAATAAAATAAAATCTTTTGTATCTGTAGATATGAGCTATATTCTACTTATTGGAAACACGATTCTCGATTGTGTGGCCGGCGGATCAATATAGTTTTTTTTTTGTGTCAGAATGAAGTCATTCTATTCAGCGGGGGTTGCCAGTGTACTAGAACTCAGACAGTGCTATGATGTCAACGCTCTACTAGACAGACAGACAGGCTGGAAGATATACTCTGGCTCTGTACCAGGTAATCTACATGGCTGCTGTAGAGGTAGATACTGTACTGTAGAGATGAATATACATCACTGTCCTGTGGACAAGGGACAGGGTAAACCAGCTGTTTAGTCAGACTGATAGGCAGAGAGATAGGAGAGACACAGCACACTGACAGGTAGACAGGACAGAAGGGTAGACAGGTAGACAGACAGATAAACAGGACAGACAGACAGGCAGTGAGGAGTGTGGAGAAGGTGAGGTAGCTGGAGGTGGTCAAACGAGGCCAGTCTGATCTATTAATTAGAGCAACAAATCTGTCCCAACTCTGTCACGCAACAGAAGTGTGTGTGTGTGTGGGTGGATGTCTTCTTTAATTAAGGTGTGTTGTTGTACCCGGACAGTGAGGGGGGTGAGGATGAGGAGGAATAGTATTGTGCTAGATTAGCTGCCTGGAGACATGAGGGAGGTGTGTGTGTGTGTGTGTGTGTGTGTGTGTAGTTGTGTGTGTGTGTGTGTGTACTTGTATGTGTGTGTGTTTGAGGTCATGTGTAATTTTTGAGTGTTGTCTCTGTGTTGCTCCTCAAGCTCTTTCCTCTCAGTCTGACAGACCCACTAAAACACAGCTGCTCTCTGCTTCCTGTGGGCGCACCCGTATACATGTATGTTGTCTGTCCCACCCCCACCCCACTCAGTCCCCTCTCCCCCCCTGACTCATCTGCATCATGGTTCCCATCCTGCCTTCTCTCCTAGTCTCCTGTCCTAGTTTCCTCTCCTAGTTTCCTCTCCTAGTCTCCTCTCCTAATCTCCTCTCCTAGTCTCCTCTCCCAGTCTCCTGTCCTAGTCTCCTGTCCTAGTCTCCTGTCCTAGTTTCCTGTCCTAATCTCCTCTCCTAGTTTCCTCTCCCAGTCTCCTCTCCTAGTCTCCTCTCCTAGTCTCCTGTCCTAGTCTCCTCTCCTAGTCTCCTGTCCTTGTCTCAGCTCTGTAGTGTTTGCTCAGCCTTTAACACACGTGAACCTACACTTCAGATTAATGATTAACTGGAAGAGATTATGAGACAACCCCTCGTCACCCTGCACACACACACACACACACCTTCACACACACCCTCACACACAGACACTCGCAGAGACACACATGCACTCACACACACACAGACACACACACAAAGACTTGTCTTATGACTAGGCTCTAAACAGCAGCGTGTGTGTAGTATAAACTGGTAACACATTGCAGTGAGGCATAGTGCTGGTAGGTCAGCTCCTCCCCTGGCAGGACTGCCTGGGAGGGTAAATCAAACAAAACCAGCCCAACACCCACACACCCTAACACTAACGCCACGCCACAGGAGGAATGGCTTTAAGCTGTCACTTCTTATAGGTGACACACGCACGCACACACACACACACACACACACACACACACACACACACACACACACACACACACACACACACACACACACACACACACACACACACACACACACACACACACACACACACACACACACACACACACTGATGCCCACTCACATGCACAAGCACACACAATTTATGCCAGGAGCTGTTTACACCTCTCACCCTCTATTCCATTCTCAGACAGAAAGGTGGAAAGACAGATGGGCAGGCAGGCAGGCGGGCAGGCGGGCAGTGTGGAACCAGAGCTCCTTCCTCATGTTGTACATTATAGCATATGACAGGAGGAGAGCACACACAGAAACACACAGACTGAGACAACCCTAGCTCACCTGGACCACAGACACTCCTAGCTCACCTGGACCACAGACACTCCTAGCTCACCTGGACCACAGACACTCCTAGCTCACCTGGACCACAGACACTCCTAGCTCACCTGGATCACAGACACTCCTAGCTCACCTGGATCACAGACACTCCTAGCTCACCTGGACCACAGACACTCCTAGCTCACCTGGATCACAGACACTCCTAGCTCACCTGGATCACAGACACTCCTAGCTCACCTGGACCACAGACACTCCTAGCTCACCTGGATCACAGACACTCCTAGCTCACCTGGACCACAGACACTCCTAGCTCACCTGGATCACAGACACTCCTAGCTCACCTGGATCACAGACACTCCTAGCTCACCTGGATCACAGACACTCCTAGCTCACCTGGATCACAGACACTCCTAGCTCACCTGGATCACAGACACTCTTAGCTCAGGTTGAGGTCTGAGGACATGTTGTTTACGCTCCTGCTGTCAGACTGAGACACACACACACACACACACACACACACACACCCCTTCTCTCTCTCTTTTGTGTGTCAGGTCTGCGTGTCATCCTGTATCCTGCAGACAGACAGGTCTGCCTGTCATCCTGTATCCTGCAGACAGACAGGTCTGGGTGTCATCCTGTATCCTGCAGACAGACAGGTCTGCGTGTCATCCTGTATCCTGCAGACAGACAGGTCTGCGTGTCATCCTGTATCCTGCAGATAGACAGGTCTCCAGCCAGCTAGCCTTCACACAGGCCTGCTCAGGCTTGGTCTCTGCTTCTCATCCCTCGCTGAGGAGTCAGCCAATCTCTGTCCTCCCTCCCCACCCCCTCCCTTTCTCCCTCTCTTATTACCCCTCCCTTTCTCCCCTTCTGTCTTTTTCCATCCCTCTCTCTATCTCTCTCTCTGGCTCTCTCTCTCCCTGGCTCTGTGCAGGAAAGCTGTAGGACAAGTAGTGCCGGCTAGAAAGGCAGAGCTGAGAGGCAGCCAGCCAATCAGAGAGCAGTTCTGGTGGGGTGAAACCGAACCTGTCTGTTTGCGCAGAGCTCAGACCTGTATCCAGGGGTGTGGCCAGCCGGTCGTCATGGTTGCAGGTTGCCGTGTGAGGCTGCGTCCATGGGTGGGTCTCAATCCTGGCCTCTGTCTCATCTGCCCTTGGTCACTGTTTCCTCAAAGTGCTGAGTAAGAGCTGGAGTGACTAGACTGTTGCTGTGTGTGTGTGTGTGTGTGTGCTCGTGTGTGTGTGGGGGGGGGGGGTTAGGGTCCCATGATGGGATGCCTCAGGGTATGTACCATTTAACACATGACCATGAGAATTGCAGGGTGAACACAACTGCCTCTTTCTTACACAAACACACACATTCGCCTAAACACACACATGCCCCGTGGAATCCCTCATGTGATCCATTGAGACTGTCCCGTTCGTGATGGATTGGAAGACAATGCGGATTGTGCGTGTGTGTGTGCTCGCTGTAGCGTTTGGGTAGATGGAGGGCTGTGTTTCAGCTACGGTACCATTCATCAGGGAAGAGGAAGTCTTTCTGTTGACCTGTTTGTCTGTAAAAAACGTTTGGATGCCAGGTTGCAGGCCCAGTCACATGGTCCTAGGACCAGGAAGTCCCATGGGTGGTTCTAGTTGCTTCCTGTCTTCCTATGCGCCCTCATTATGATGTCATTGGTCGAGTTCCAGCTCTGCTCTCATTTTACTGCTTTCTCTCTCTCTCCCTGGTAATTATCTCTCCTAGCTCACTCTCTCCCTGGTCTCTCCCTGGTCTCTCCCTGGTCTCTCCCTGGTCTCTCTCTCTCCTAGCTCACTGTCTCTCCCTGGTCTCTCTCTCTCCTAGCTCACTGTCTCTCCCTGGTCTCTCTCTCTCCTAGCTCACTCTCTCTCCCTGGTCTCTCTCTCTCCTAGCTCACTCTCTCTCCCTGGTGTCTCTCTACTCTACCCCCCGCCTCGCTTTGAATTCCGTGGTATTCATCCTTCTGTATAATTCATGAGGTGCAGACTGGGGCCCTCAGCCCCCAAACAAACAAACACACGCACGTACGCACCCCTTGTTACCACCAAGGCCAAACATATTTACCCAGATCCTTTTCTTCTTCTGGGTGTGGATGGCAGTGTTAAAAAAAACACAGGCACACACACAGAGCCTGGAGGACCTTCTGAATGATGGTAGTAGTTTTGACAGGGTGACATTTTCCACCCTCTCTGTGTCTCTGCCCCTCTCTGGAGCTGTTGTGTGTGTGTGTGTGTGTATGTGTGTATGTGTGTATGCATGCATCTGTGCCAGACCCTCTAACAGCAGAGGGTAATGAGTCTATTGTCCCAGCACAGCGATGTAGAAGCAGGCCTGGTCTGTCTCAGTGGAATGCAGCCAGCATCTTCAGTAGCCTGCTCTCACTCTGCTGCTGTGTGTATGGGTGTGTTTGTGTGTGTGTGTGGGGGGGGGGGGTATGTTTCTGTCGCAGTGTGTGGTAGGGTTTCAATGTTTGTCTGTGTGTGTATGGGTGTGTGTGTGGGGGGGGGGGGTATGTTTCTGTCGCAGTGTGTGTGGTAGGGTTTCAATGTTTGTCTTTGTGTGTATGGGTGTGTGTGTGTGGGGGGGGTATGTTTCTGTCGCAGTGTGTAGTAGGGTTTCAATGTTTGTCTGTGTATGTGTGTGTGTGTGTGTGGGGGGTATGTTTCTGTCGCAGTGTGTGGTAGGGTTTCAATGTTTGTCTGTGTGTGTGTTAGAGCCTATACTAAACAGAAGATTAACGCAAGAGTAATGTACAGATTGATGACGTTAAGCTTAGCATTGTTGCTGTCTAGGATGCAATGTTCTGATTTGTGTGTGTGGTTTGGTTTATGTGTATAGTTTGGTGTATTTGGTATTGTGTGTGTGTGTGTGTGTGTGTCGGAGGGGGCAGACATGAAGGAACCAGTAATCTGTTATTGTTCCCATGATTGTCTAGCTGTGACATCACTTCCGGTCATGATTGTTTAGCAGGATGTTTGTGGTCCAGAGAAGAACATTGCCTGACCTGGTCTGTTATGGTTGAAGGAGCGTACGCACAAGAATGGACACCGAGACATGCGTATGGGTGTTTTCTGGTCTGGCATGGTCTGGTCTGGCACGGTCTGGTCTGGCACGGTCTGGTCTGGCATGGTCTGGTCTGGCATGGTCTGGTCTGGCATGGTATGGTCTGGCATGGTCTGGTCTGGTCTGGCACGGTCTGGTCTGGCATGGTATGGTCTGGTCTGGACCTGGTTTGACCTCTAGCAATATGACAGCAAGGTGTTAACTGTTTAGTTGTTTTGAAGTAATCTTCTGTTGCCAAAACGGAATAGACTAGGTTCTTGTTGTACCCTGATTGTTGTCACACATGCTCCTTCTCCTGTGTGTGTGTGTGTGTGTGTGTGTGTGTGTGTGTGTGTGTGTTTATCAGTGTGTATGTGTCTCTGTTGACACTGTTCTTGTGCAGGCTGTAAAGCAGGTAAGAGAGCCAGACTGTGACTCTGGTCAGACTGGTCTCTCTAACCTGCCTGCTCCTCTCTGGTCAGACTGGTCTCTCTAACCTGCCTGCTCCTCTCTGGTCAGGCTGGTCTCTCTAACCTGCCTGCTCCTCTCTGGTCAGGCTGGTCTCTCTAACCTGCCTGCTCCTCTCTGGTCAGACTGGTCTCTCTAACCTGCCTGCTCCTCTCTGGTCAGACTGGTCTCTCTAACCTGCCTGCTCCTCTCTGGTCAGACTGGTCTCTCTAACCTGCCTGCTCCTCTCTGGTCAGACTGGTCTCTCTAACCTGCCTGCTCCTCTCTGGTCAGGCTGGTCTCTCTAACCTGCCTGCTCCTCTCTGGTCAGGCTGGTCTCTCTAACCTGCCTGCTCCTCTCTGGTCAGGCTGGTCTCTCTAACCTGCCTGCTCCTCTCTGGTCAGGCTGGTCTCTCTAACCTGCCTGCTCCTCTCTGGTCAGGCTGGTCTCTCTGGTTGGCTGATCACTCTTTTCAGGCTGGTCTCTCTGGACAGGCTGGGCTCTCTAATCTGCCTGCTTTATTTATGGCCAGGCTGGTCTGTTTAACCTGCCTGCTTGTCTCTGGTCAGGCTGGTCTTTGTGGTCTCTGGTCAGGCTGGTCTTTGTGGTCTCTGGTCAGGCTGGTATTTGTGGTCTCTGGTCAGGCTGGTCTAGTAAAGGGATGTTTATTCTGCTCTTCTCCCTGTACTCTCACTCTGATTAAAGAGGAACTGTGCGTGCTGTGTGTGTACGGTTGTGTGTGTGTGTGTGTGTGTGTGTGTGAGAGAGAGAGCTCGTCTGGCAGACAGGCACCAGCAGTGTTTTTCCAGTTGAGCAGAGACATTCTGCTGCAGGGCTGCAGGGCTGCAGTCTGAGGCCCCTGCGATGCTGAGTCGAGTGGTGCTGACACACACACACACACACGTGTACACACACACAAACACACACATACGTTTACACATTGGCACACAGACCCATACACACATACACACTCGCCTACCCTACAACAGATCCTCGCACATTAAACCCACGCGCGCGCACGATCGCCGTGCCGACGCACACACACAGACACACTGCAGCTGTTGCGGAGAGAGGGAGGGCGAGCGAGCATGAGTTGTACCTGTAGCTGTCTAGGATGAGAATTCACTGTTTAACTCCGCCGAATCGTCATACACACACGCATAACATTGTTCAACACTCTGGATTAAATCTTCTGCTCTGCTTCTTCTCCCTCCCCTCCCTCCCCCAACTCTCCCTCCCCTCCTCCCTCCCCTCCTCCCTCCCCTCCTCCCTCCCCTTGTCTCCTCCCTCCCTCTCCCTCCTCAGGACCAGTTTGATAACCTTGACAAACACACCCAGTGGGGGATCGACTTCCTGGAGCGCTATGCCAAGTTTGTCAAGGAGCGGCTGGAGATCGAACAGACCTACGCCAAGCAGCTCAGGTGAGGCTCCAGAGAAGCGCTCTCTTCCACCGCAGGGTACCCGCTACACTCCCTCCTCTTCTCCTCTTCTCCTCCCCTCCCCATACATCCACCCTCCTCCGGGCAGTACCTTCATCTCCTTACCCCCTCCTCGTCCCCCTCGCACCTCCCTCAAATAAGACACACACCCCTCCCTGTCTCGGATGCCAGGGGGGGGTGTTGCCTAGTTACAGCCCTGTTCCCCATCCCCTCCTCTCCTCAGAATCTCAATGAGCCCGAATCACCGCTGCTACACACACACACACACACACACACACCCAAACACACACCATAACCCTGTATCACTACTGCAACATAAACACACACACACGGGAGCCCTGAATCACTGCTGATACAAACACCGCTCAGCAACATACATACCTCACACGCAGTCCCTAGCAACACACACTCAGGCCTGGATGGGGATAAATTGTTCACTAGAACATAGTTAACAGTTTCCCTGAACAGTGAGACAGAGAGACACAGTGTGTGTTGACAAGGCGATGACTAACCTTTCAAACTGGGGATGATTTAGTCACCACGATCCGAGTCGCACACACGCGCACACACACACACAAACACACTCACACACGCCCGCTGTGGGGAATCATTTACGCTTGATTTCTCACTTTACTCGACTTTATTATATCAAAGTGTGTGTGTGGGGGGGGGGGGGGGGGTGTCAGTGGTTGGTGATTCAACAGGAAGTTGGTGATTCAACAGGAAGTGGAAGGGGTCTCCAGTCATACTGGCTTATTTCTGACCTACATTCAACGCACACACACACCCCTCCTTCCTCCTCCTCCTCCTCACCCTCCTCTCCTCCTCCTCCCCTCCTCAGGAACCTGGTAAAGAAGTACTGCCCCAAGCGCTCCAAAGACGAGGAACCCAGGTGAGTGCGCGCGACTGGCCCGGCGGCCTCCACGTTCCGCGTGGCTATGCTCTCCGCCGCGTTCCGCGTCGAGTTGGGGGTTCCAGAAGGTTCCGTTTTTTGCGTTGCAGGTTCTCGTCGTGCGTGTCGTTCTACTCCATCCTGAACGAGCTGAACGACTACGCGGGCCAGCGGGAGGTGGTGGCCGAGGACATGGGGCACCAGGTGTACGGGGAGCTGCTCCGGTACAGCCAGGACCTGAAGGCCGAGCGCAAACACGTCAGTCCGGCCGCCCACGCAGTATACACACGCCACACACACACACACACGCCATGCACATCATATACACACACGGTGCATATACCACTACACACACACTTACAGGATTTATTTGTGCTTTTCTGAGTCTAATATACATGTATCTACATGAATCTGTGTTGTGTGTGTGTGTGTGTGTGTGTGTGTGTGTGTGTGTGAGAGCAGCACCTGCAGGAGGGCAGAAAGGCCCAGCAGTATCTGGACCAGTGCTGGAAACAGATGGACAACGTAAGTAGGGAGGGAGGGAGGGGGTCAGGGGGGGAGAGAGAGAGGGAGGGAAGTAGAGCATGGACGGAATAAAGGAGGAAGAGCAGTGGAGGGAGACAGAAGGACAAGCAGGGCCAAGGAGGGAGGGAGGGGGAGAGAGTGAGAGAGGGAGAGAGGGAGAGAGAGAGAGAGAGAGAGAGAGAGAGAGAGAGAGAGAGAGGAAGGGAAAGAGAGGGAGGGGGGAGAGAGAGAGAGAGAGAGAGAGAGAGAGAGAGGGAGGGATAAAGGGAGGGATGGAGCGGGTGACACAAGGAGGATTCACTTCCTGCCGAGTCCTGCTCTCCTCCTCCCAGCAGACGCCCTGTCCTGCTGGGACACACACACACACACTCACACACATCTACACACATCCGCCCCACACTCTGGTGGAGGGCTGCGGTGTTGGACTGTAAGGTAGCTGTTGTTGGTGATCTAGCGGGGTTCAGTGTTGTGGTGTTGTAAAGGGTTTGGTATTCACATTTCTGTGTGACTATTCCCTATGTTGCTGGCTCTGCTAATAGATGCCAGATGTTCTAGCAGGAAGGAAGGATGTTTCTCTCCCTCTCTCCCTCTCCCTCCTCTCTCTCTCTCTCTCTCTCTCTCTCTCTCTCCACTCATAGTTGAGGTGTCGCTGCCTTGTGAACAGTAGAGGTATTGTTATATCGATTTCTACCTGCAGTAACCCCGTACGCTACACTTCCTGAAACCTCTCCCCCCCCCCCAGAGTAAGAAGAAGTTTGAGCGCGAGTGCAAGGAGGCGGAGAAGTGCCAGCTGGGCTTCGAGAAGCTGGACAACGACATCAACGCCACCAAATCCGAGGTGGAGAAGGTGAGTAAGCCCCGCCCCCCCCAGCCCGCTCCCGGGCCAATGAGGTTCCGGTCGTGCAGCAGAGGCCTTCATCCAGAGTGTGTGTGTGTGTGTGTGTGTGTGTGCGCTCGCAGGCCAAGTCCCAGCTGTATCTCCGCACCCACATGGCGGACGAGAGCAAGAACGAGTACGCCGCCCAGCTCCAGAACTTCAACGGGGAACAGTGGAAGCACTTCAACTCTGCCATCCCCCTCATCTTCAAGGTGGGCTCCTATTGGCCGCAACCCCTCCCCCCCCCCCTCCCCCCTCCCTCTCCGCTGACAGCGAGAGGCCGGACAGCTATGCAAACTTTCTATTTATAACTCTTAGCTTAGTGTCCTAAACGTTTCGTGTCCCACCTGCTCTGGGTCCCTGACGTGTGTTCTAATGACCCCTCCTGGGTTGTTCCCGGTTCCCCCGGCGGCAGAACCTGCAGGACATGGACGAGAGGCGCACGGTCAAGCTGGGGGAGACCTATCGGAGCTTCGCCGAGGTGGAGAGGAAGGTCCTGCCCATCATCTCCACCTGCCTGGAGGTCATGGTCTCTGCTGCCAAGGCTGTGGACCACCGCAAGGTACGCACACGCACACGCACACACACACACACGCATCCTAAACTCACACCAACCACCCACACACATGCTCCTCTCCCGTGTGTGCGTGCGTCCCAGGACTCGGTCATCGTCGTGGAGTCGTTCAAGTCGGGCTTCGAGCCCCCGGGAGACTTCCCCTTCGAGGACTTCAGCCAGAACATCCAGCGCAGCGGCTCCGACAGCACGCTGGGGCCCCCCCGGAGCGGCGGGGAGCAAGGGGGCAAGGGGGACCCCAGACCCTCCCTGGGGAAGGCCAAGAACAAGCTCTGGCTGTTTGGAAAGAAACCCAAGGTGAGGTGACCCCACTCTGCCCCGCCCCCCTGCTCCCCATTGGCTCACTGCTCACTTCCTGTTTTGGAGGGAGTCCTTAGGACTGTGGCGAGTGTGTGTGTTTGACTGTGTGTCTGTGACTGTGTCTGTGGGCTGTGTGTGTCTCCTTAACTGGCCTCTCTCGCTGAATCTCTTGAGCACCACTTCATCATCATTCCCTGACACCCCCCTTCACCCCCTTCCCAGGCTCCCCTCCCCTCGCCTCCTCCTCCTCCCCCCGCCCAGCCCGGCCTCCCCTCTCCCTCCCCCCTAGCTCACTGCCTGTCAGAGATCCGCACAGCCAGGATGCCCTCCTTCAGGGGCCTGAGGAGAGTGGTGAGGCTGCATGGCCCCCCCCCACCATGGCCCCCTGGTGGGGGGGCGGGGGGTGACCTCTGGTGTGACCCGGTGTGACCTCTTGTTAGTTTGACTGACACACTGGTAGATTGTAGTTCTAGTGGGACATATGTGTGATTCTCTTGGTAGAATCACACATAGCTCTTGGTAGTTTTATTCTAACCACCTCAGAGGTGAAATGACAGTTTCCGGGAACAGAGTTGGTGTTAGTGGAGAGGTTTGGGGGGGGGGGGGGTTGCTGTGCTGTGGTGTGTGTGTGTGGGGAGGGGGGGGGGGGGGGGGGTTGTGCGTTCCTGCATGCATTACAGTCAGTCACCTGACCAAGTCCTAGGGTCATGTGTCCGTGCGGGTGTGGTGTGTGCTGTTGCCATGGTAGCTTGCCACAGACAGTCACACGTTAACCATCTGTATGTTGGTCTCCTCTCACACTCACCTGTCTAACTCTCCTCCCAGTGGTCAGTGAAGACGGTAAGTGTGTGTGTGTGTGTAACCCAGTCCTCATCTCGTCCTACTCCACCTTTAAACCAGATTTACTTTACCAGCATCACTCCAGTCCTACTCCACCCTACTGTAGGTTTATTCCAGTTTTACACGATTAGACTTATTCAGACACCAGTCCTCTTCTTATTCCTGTCATCTTCCAGTCTTATTCCAGTCAGACACCAGTCTTGTTACAGTCTTATTCCAGTCTTATTCCAGTCTTGTTCCAGTCACACAATTCTTATTCCAGTCAGACACCAGTCTTATTCCAGTCTTATTCCAGTCTTATTCCAGTCTTATTCCAGTCAAACACCAGTCTTATTCCGGTCTTATTCCGGTCTTATTCCAGTCAGACTCCAGTCTTATTCCGGTCTTATTCCGGTCTTATTCCAGTCAGACACCAGTCTTATTCCGGTCTTATTCCGGTCTTATTCCAGTCAGACACCAGTCTTATTCCAGTCTTATTCCGGTCTTATTCCGGTCTTATTCCGGTCTTATTCCGGTCTTATTCCAGTCAGACACCAGTCTTATTCCGGTCTTATTCCGGTCTTATTCCGGTCTTATTCCAGTCTTATTCCAGTCAGACACCAGTCTTATTCCAGTCAGACACCAGTCTTATTCCGGTCTTATTCCGGTTTTATTCCAGTCTTATTCCAGTCAGACACCAGTCATATTCCAGTCAGACACCAGTCTTATTCCAGTCAGACACCAGTCTTATTCCAGTCTTATTCCAGTCAGACACCAGTCTTATTCCAGTCTTATTCCAGTCAGACACCAGTCTTATTCCAGTCTTACACCAGTCTTATTCCAGTCGTGCTCCAGCATCACTAACAGCCCCCTGCCCCCCAGGCCCCCTCCCTGGAGGACTTCTCTCACCTCCCCCCGGAGCAGAGGAGGAAGAGGCTGCAGCACCGCATCGACGAGCTGAGCAGAGACCTGCAGAAGGAGCTGGACCAGAGGTAACCACGGAAACCACCACGACCGACCCCTGACCCTCAACCTGGACACAGGGCGTTAGTGAGGAGTTGACTTTGTCCCCTGTGTGTGTGTGTGTGTGTATTAGGGACGCCCTGAACAAGATGAAGGATGTGTATGAGAAGAACCCTCAGATGGGAGACCCCATCAGCCTGCAGCCCAAGATCTCTGAGACCATGTGCACCATGGAGAGACTCCGCTCCGAGATCCACAAGAACGAGGTGAGGAGAGAGGAGCTGGAGGAGAGGGGGAGGGGAGATATCGGCGGGGGTGGTAAGGGAATGAGGGGGAGGGAGGAGATTAGGAAGTATAGACAGAGAAGGAAGTGTCCTATCCTAGGTTCACCATACAGCTCCCTCTGGTGGACATTTGTCTGAACTGCCATGCTGTCTGCTCCCCCCCCTCCCAGACCTGGCTGTCGGAGGTGGAGGGGAAGAACAGTAGCCGAGGAGACAGGCGACCCAGCACCGACCCCCACCCTGCCCCCGCAGGCCGGGAGAGGTAACACACACACACCCTCACAAACAAACACACAGACACACCTGCTCACGACGCCAAACGGTTACTTAATTACCCCCCCGCCACCCCCACCACCAGCCCCGAGGGCAGCTACACCGACGACACCACCCAGGAGCTGCGGGGCCCGCCCCACCCCAGCCCCCGCCAGCCCGACCTCCCGCACGCCGACGTCCACGAGTTCGACGACGAGTTTGACGACGACGACCCCCTGCCCGTGATCGGCCACTGCAAGGCGCTCTACTCCTTCGACGGTACCGCCCCCCCGCCTCGTAGCGGCCCCCTCTCTCGCCCGCAGCTTCCAGGACCGCGCTGAACGACGACAGTGCCGTCTCCTAACGTCTTTGTGTGTGTGTGTGTGTGCGCAGGTCAGAACGAGGGCACGCTGGTGATGCTGGAGGACGAGGTCCTGTACATCATCGAGGAGGACAAGGGCGACGGCTGGACAAGGGCCCGCAGGCAGGGCGGGGAGGAGGGCTACGTCCCCACCTCCTACCTGGAGATCACCATGGAGAAGAACAGCAAAGGTGCTGTCACGTACATCTGACCCCCCCTCCTCCTCCCCGCACGGACACCCCTCTATCCCCCCCGTCCCTCCATCCTACATCCCTCCATCTCCCCCTCTATCCCTCCCTCCATCTCCCCATCCAGACATTCCCCCATCCCTGCATCCTCCCTCCCTTCCTCCATCTTTGTGAGCTCATGGACAAATGAGAACACGGAAAAAGGACCTTTGCATGAACAAAGCGTGAGCGTGTATGCGTGTAACTGTAAAAGCGTGAGTGTGTATGCGTGTAACTGTAAAAGCGTGAGTGTGTATGCGTGTAACTGTAAAAGCGTGAGTGTGTATGCGTGTAACTGTAAAAGCGTGAGTGTGTATGCGTATAACTGTAAAAGCGTGAGTGTGTATGCGTGTAACTGTAAAAGCGTGAGTGTGTATGCGTGTAACTGTAAAAGCGTGAGTGTGTATGCGTATAACTGTAAAAGCGTGAGCGTGTATGCGTATAACTGTAAAAGCGTGAGTGTGTATGCGTGTAACTGTAAAAGCGTGAGCGTGTATGCGTGTAACTGTAAAAGCGTGAGTGTGTATGCGTGTAACTGTAAAAGCGTGAGTGTGTATGCGTGTAACTGTAAAAGCGTGAGTGTGTATGCGTGTAACTGTAAAAGCGTGAGTGTGTATGCGTATAACTGTAAAAGCGTGAGTGTGTATGCGTGTAACTGTAAAAGCGTGAGCGTGTGGGATATTGTAAAATCAGTTTGAATGAGAAAGAGAGACTCTATTGCAAAGGTACACAAAGATGCATCTTCCGATCTGAAGATGAAAGCATAATTCGACTGAGGTGATTCTACTTAAAATATCATGATCCAGTTTTTAATTACTGTCTATCTTTGGTTTGTTTTTAGCAGTAGATTTGGAACGTCATTCTTTTTTTTTTTTTTTACACATGATTTTACTGTTCTGCTGATGTTACTGAGCTCAGTCCAGAGAGAAGAGAGAGGTGAAAGCCGTCCTCATTCTATTCCACCTCTCTCTTCACCTGCTCTCTATAACTGTCTCATACTTCCTGTTTAGCTCTGTGGTACTTCCTGTTTAGCTGTCTGGAACTTCCTATTCAGCTGTCTGGTACTTCCTGTTCTGACAGGGCAGTAAAATTACCCCAAAAAGTATATTACAGCTTGCTGTGTCTCTTCTGTGTAAAAAGCCACTGTACGTGTGTGTGTGTGTTCATGCGTGTATGTAAGGGATGTTGATAGTGGTTGGAGAAGAGAGGGATGATTCAATTGGTCAGTAACTCCTGTCCTCTCTCTCCTATTGGACCGCAGGTTCCTGAGTGCTGCTGAGTGGCCGGCTGATTGGTGGTGGTGGGCTAGGGGGCGGGGCTAGCGTAGAGGCAGGTTGCATGTTTGTCTGCATGCTCTCACAATTGACCAATAACAACCTGACAGCAGCAAAGAACTCTGGGATAGATCATGATGGGGTGGGTATTTGACTCAGGGGCCCTACAAAGTCTTAAGCAGTCTTTAAACGTCTTAAAAATGTCTTAAAACAGTCTTAAAAACAGTTTGTAACAACTTATAACAGCTTACGTAGCAACAGAACTAAACAATGCATCAAGCATCGCGCTTCCGAGATGCTGCGAGTACTAATGCTGTCGATCTGGAGTGAGAATGTCTGCCTGCGGTCACGTGACCTGACCACCACCTCGCCGTGACCTTTTACGTGACCTTGCCATGACCTCACCCGTGATCATTCCTTCCTAACCAATCCGAAACATGGATGTGCTTGGTGGTTCCATTGACCCTTCCGCTGTGGGTGTGTGTGTGTGCCGTTCGACATGGCCCTGTGCGTGTGTGTGTGTGTGTTAGAGAGAGTGTTCCCCAACATGCCTGTGTCATACGTGTTTGCGCTGCCTGCCTGTCATGCCTGATGCTTGTGTGTTAAATGTGAATGTATGTTGCTATCCCATGTGGCATGATCACATCAGTGTAGACACACAGGACTCTCCCTTCCTCCCCTACTCCTCCTTCCCCTTCCTTCCTCCCTCCCCCTCTACTCCTCCTTCTCCTCCTCCCTCTCCCCCTCCCACCTCCTACTTCCCCTACCCTCCCTCTCTCCCTTCTGTTTCCTCCTCCCTCCCTCCCTTACTCTTTCTCCACCCTATTCCTCCCTTCACTCTTCCCTCTCTCCTGCCCTCCTCCCCTCCTGCTCTCCTCCCCCTCCTGCCCTCCTCCCCCTCCTCCCCCTCCTGCCCTCCTCCCCCTCCTCCCCCTCCTGCCCTCCTGCTCTCCTCTCCCCCCTCTCCCCTGCCTGCTGTCCACCCTCACATTAGTAAAGAGCAGCTGTTGGTGCAGTTCCACCAGTCCACCAGCAGGGGGCTCTCTCACCACGCTGCAGCTTCTAATGGGACAGACGACGCTGAGACTACCAGCTGGAACAATAACAACGACAACAACAATAACAACAACAATGGCAGCAAGAACAACATTTTCGGTGACAGCTCTACACCAGAAGCCAGAATTGAGGCTGTCTGCTACTTCGACACCTTCCTGTGGCATGCGGACCCCTGGCCCTCCACTACAACTCCCAGAATCCCCTGGGGCTTTCCTAAAGCCCAGCGCCTCTTCGAACATCCATAACTTGTGAATGTGATGATGCATATACATGTATGTGTGTTCATCTGAATGGGAGAATGTGTCTACATGTATGTGTGTATATATGTAGCTAGTCTTATTACGTATTAACAATTTCTTTATTTCATCATGAATGTGTTTTTAAGGTGTTTTTATAAAGTTTATACTACGAGAAGAGGCGGGGTGTGTGTGTGAGCGATGTCTGGTCTGGTCACATGCACTTTGGCCTGAACCAATGAGAGACCAGGACTCGGCGTAACCACTAGTTGACGGTCCCGCCCAGAGACTTGTCTCTCTCTCTCTCCCTGTAACGATGTGACAGGACTCTTTACGCTCCGGTCGCCACGGAGACCCCGGGGCGAGGAGGGTTGCCGTGGAGACGAGAGCGATGGGAGGCTCTGGGAGTCGTGCGGGAGTCTTTTTGTTAATGTTGGAAGCTGTGAACTGTAGAATATCACTCATCTTACTTGAACTCTCTCTGCCTGGGCCTCCCGGTATTATGGGATGCCCTCTCTCTCTCTTTCTCCGCGGAGAACATGCACTAACACACGGACGCTGGAGCCATGGAAACGAGAGCGTTTCAGCCTCTCAACGGGACTTCCTCGTGTGGGGCGGCCTGGACAGGTGCATTGTGGGGGACGCTGGTTGTCTTGGTGACCAATTGTTTTGAGGAAGCGTGACGTGGTGACGGTCCTGTGGTCGTGATGATGATGATGATGACGATGATGAGTGCAGTAATGTCGGACTACCCTAGCCTCTTTAACCCCAAAGCCAGAGGATAAAGTAAACTGTGAGCTTATTAATTCTATCCGTTATGCTGTAATTCTGAACCTTATGCAACAACAAACCCCCCCCCCCCCCCAAAAAAAAACACCCTTCCCACCAGCCCTGAGGTCTGGGGCGCTGGGCTGCAGTACCCCTCCTTTCCAGACTGAGTGCTCTAACTAACCATGATGTAACACCCTGGCTGTACTTCCTCCTTTCTGTACGACCCACAAAAAAATAAGAAAAGCTCTTTTCATATGAAACAGTTCTAATAAAATAAACGTGACCAAACTCCCTCATCTGTCCGTGTGGAGAACAGACGTTCTCTCCTTTATTCACAGATCGACCATATAAACATATTCAAATTCATTCACAAGTCTTATTTTACAGTAAGTAACATTTTAGATATCTTTTCTTCTTCTTTTTTTACATTTGAAGGTGGATATATTACAGTCTAGCAGGACAGGCATGCTGATAAGGCGTCTGTGACTCTTTGAAGGTGGGTGAGGGGTGTGGTTAGGGCTGGGGGGGTAGGTTTGGGGGGGCTGGGGGTGGGAGGGAGGTTTGGGGGGGCTGGGGGTGGGTGAGAGGTGTGGTTAGGGCTGGGGGGGGGAGGGAGGTTTGGGGGGGCTGGGGGTGGGTGAGAGGTTTGGGGGGGGGGGGGGTGAGAGGTGTGGTTAGGGCTGGGGGGGAGGGAGGGAGGTTTGGGGGGGCTGGGGGTGGGTGAGAGGTGTGGTTAGGGCTGGGGGGGGGGAGGGAGGTTTGGGGGGGCTGGGGGGGGGTGAGAGGTGTGGTTAGGGCTGGGGGAGGGAGTTAGACGTGTGGTTAGAGGTAGGTTTGAGGGGGGTGGGGTTGGGGTGTGGTTAGGGTTGGACACACACAGACAGTGTTAGCCCGCTGGAGGTAGAGGGACCCGTGTGTGTGTGTTGGGGCCGGTCACAGCTCGGTGTGTGTGACGGCCGGCTCCAGCTTGCGTGACAGGGCGGTGAGGATGAGGGTGAACTTGGCGTGGCGCTCCTCCTGGGCCACGCTGGCTCCTCGACTGCCCCACAGCAGACGCTGCTGGAAGTCTGTCCTGAACACCTCCAGGAGGCCCTCCTCCGCCCTGAACCCTGCACACACACACACGGGGGAGAGTTAGGTGTGTGTGTGTGTGAGAAAGCCAGCAGATACGTGTGTGTGTGTGTGTGTGTGTGTGACAAAGCCAGCAGATACATGTGTGTGTGTGACAAAGCCAGCAGATACGTGTGTGTGTGAGAAAACCAGCAGATACGTGTGTGTGTGTGTGTGTGTGTGTGTGTGTGTGTGACAAAGCCAGCAGATACATGTGTGTGTGTGTGTGACAAAGCCAGCAGATACATGTGTGTGTGTGTGTGACAAAGCCAGCAGATACATGTGTGTGTGTGTGACAAAGCCAGCAGATACGTGTGCGTGTGTGTTACCATGCAGGACGGTCTGGGCGTAGGAGGTGTAGGAGGCGGAGTCCTGCGCCACTCTGCGAGCGTCCTCCAGGTGGCGCAGCATGATGTCGCAGCCCTGCTCCCAGGGCTCCGCCCCCTCGCAGGCCACGCCCCCTCGCTCCATCAGGTTCAGCAGCGGCATCAGGAGGGGCATCGCCCTGCCGGCGCCAGCCAGCTCCGCTAAGCACACGCACACATATGTAAGCACACACACGTACATACAAACACATAATACACACACACGCATTCATGGACACGCTGGCCCACCAGTAGCATAGTCATTGCTGAGCCAATATATTAAGCCAACAATCACATCAAATTCAAAATTCAAATTGACCCTGACCTTAAGCTGGACAGACCGATTAGGTCAGTGGTTAAAACTAGTTTTTTTCATTTGAGGCAATTGGCCAAAATAAAGCAATTTCTGTCTAAGCAGCATTTTGAGACAGTAATCCACGCTTTTGTCACTGCTAGACTGGATTATTGTAATGCACTGTATGTGGGAGTCAGTGGGTCCTCTTATCGTTCGTCTCCAGTTGGTGCAAAACGCTGCTGCACGTCTTCTAACAGGAACGAGTAAATACACATGTCCCCTGTTTTATCTTCACTCCATTGGCTCCCTATATATCAAAGGATCCATATTAAGATGATTTTATTTGCTTTTAAGGGCCTAAATGGCCTTGCCCCCCTCTACATCTCTGAGCTGTTACATCCCTATAGACCCACCCGTTTTCTCAGGTCAGCCGATAAACTGCTCCTAAGTGTGCCTGAAACAAAGCGCAAGCTAAAAGGGGATCGTGCTTTTGCGGTAGCGGCTCCTAAACTGTGGAAGGATTTACCTCTACACATTAGACAGGCAGCTTCACTGCCTGTTTTTAAGTCTCTTCTTCAAACCCACCTCTATGCTTTGGCCTTTGAAAACTGAAATGGAAAATTCATGTCTGGTTATATAGATGGTATTGGGTGTTAGTATGGTGTGTTATTGTATTTGTATTGTATGAGACGTGTGAGTTTTTGTATTTAGGGCTTTTATGTATTCATCTATTGTTTCACTGTACAGCACTTTGTGTTCACTTTGGATTTTAAAGTGCTCTATAAATACATTTTGCTTGCTTGCTTGCTTTTAGCGATTGGATTATTATCATTTTTGCCGCCCTCATTTTAAGATGTGCTACGCTACTGCTGCCCACAGACACACACAAGTATATTAGTCATCTTGTCTAATGTGTGTGTGTGTGTGTTTGTACCTGTGCCTTCATAGAGAGCCTTGTAGAAGGGTTTGAGGGTCTTCTCGTAGGTGATGGCTGTCTGGGTGAAGCTGTGTCTCAGCGTAGTCCAGGTGTGGTCCAGACGGGCGATCTGACAACACACACACACTCTGTACGTCAGACAGGACCGCTGTGTGTGTGTGTGTGTGTACCAGAGGCATGTCCATGGCCTGTGTGTGCGTGTGTACCTGGGGCATGTCCAGGGCCTGTGTGTGTGTGTGTACCTGGGGCATGTCCAGGGTCTGTGTGTGCGTGTGTACCTGGGGCATGTCCAGGGCCTGTGTGTGTGTGTGTACCTGGGGCATGTCCAGGGCCTGTGTGTGTGTGTGTACCTGGGGCATGTCCAGGGCCTTCATGATGGAGGAGAAAGTGAAGAGGTCTCCCAGAGCATCTTTCAGCTCCATGGCAACCAGGATGATGCGGTTCAGCGTCGAGGCTCTCTCCTCCATGCTGCCCGTACATCCCAGAATATTCACGGCAACGCCGATCGCCATGGTGTGGTGCCTTAGGAGACCACAGCGGGGAGGACGTTGAACAAAAGTGTGTATCTGCAGATGTGTTTGTTTCTATATGTGTGTGTGTGTGTACCTCTCCATCAGGTCCAGGCGTAGCTGTCTGCCGTGGGGCAGCGTGACCAGCTCCAGGCCCGACGACACGCCCATCTGACCCTTCATCTCTTCAGACACGCCCAGTATCCTAGCAACCTAGGAGCGACAGGTACTCTGTCATTAATGAAAACCGGCTCGAGCCACGCCTTCCTGTGCATGACATGAGTGTGTGTGTGGGGGGGCGGGGGGGTGTTACCTGGCAGTCGGCCAGCAGCATGTGTTTGGCGATGCTGAGGTGCGTGTGTGAGAGCAGCAGCTGCTTTGCCGCCCTGAGGACGCTCATCTCCAGGGGTTTGTTCTCCCGCGGGAGCAGGCGGGACTCGAACCCCCCCGGGCAGAACGACGACTCCGTCTCAAACACCGGCCACCGCTGCCCTCTCCCCCCCTCCTCCTCCTCCTCCCGCTCGCCGCCCCCGTCTCCTCCCCCCTCCTCCTCCTCCCTCGCTCCACCCCTCTGTCCCCCCTCCTCTTCGTCGCTGCCGTTCTCCAGAGCGGCGATGGCGTGGTGGTAGGAGCTCCTGTCCAATCGCGTCCTCCCGTTCTCCTCCGACTTCAGCCTATCGACGTAGCTGACGGGCGAGGGGGCGGGGCTGCAGGGGGCGCGCGCGCCGCAGGCCACCTCCGGCCTTGGGGCCGCGGTCTCTGCCTGGGCCGGGCGGGGCTTGGGGGGCGGGGTGGGAGGGGTGATGGCGGGTTGGATGGAGGGGGGCGGCTGGGAGGGCGGGGGCGCCAGGACGAGGAGGCGAGGGGAGCGGGGCATGCGGAGGGGGGCCACCTTGCTGGGCTTGGGGGGCGGCCTGGGGCACAGCTGGCTGTCGGACCCCCGGATGGCCTGGGCGGGCTGGAGGTCGGGGGTCAGTCTGCGGTGCTGGGTGGGGCTGAGGACGGGCTCGCTGCCCGTCCTCACCACCCCACACCTGGGGAGGAGGAGCTGCTGGGGGGGGGGGCGGGCCGCACGGCCTGGAGCCTGGAGGTACACACACACACATCGTCGTCTAAACAGCACATTCAGAGAAAGTCCACTGAGACGGAAGAGAGGGAGAGGAGGGGGCGGGGGCCAGTACCTACCCAAAGGAAGAAAGCTCTCTGATTGGTGGGTCTTTAGAGGGTGGCGTTTCTCCTGTACCTGGTTGAGACAGGCAGGCTGACTACCACACCTGTCCTGCGTCCTGGGGGAGAGGGAGGGTAGGAGGGAGGAAAGGAGAGAGAGAGGCAGAGAGAAGGAAGGAAAGGGGTTGAGGAAGAATGAGTTGACTTTGGCCCCTTGGCTTAGAGGACTACAGAAATACTTTGTGTGTGTGCGTTATGTGTCTCTGCTGTGTAATTATAGAGTTTATTTCTGTGTTGGTACTGCCAACCTGGCATGCTGAGGGCTCTCCTCCTGTCTTTCTATCCTCCTCTCCTCCTCCTCTCTTCCCCCTTCTACTCTCCTCTCCCCTCCTCTCTTCTACCAATCCTCCTCTTCTACTCCTGCTGGAACTCCTCCTTTTCTCTCCTCCACCTCTCTTCCTCCTCCTCCCCTCCTCCTCCTCTGCTCCTCCCCACCTCCTCCTCCTCCTCTCCTCCTCTCCTCCTCTCCTCCTCCCCTCCTCTCCTCCTCCCCACCTCCTCCTCCTCTCCTCCTCCTCCCCACCTCCTCCCCACCTCCTCCTCCCCTCCTCCTCCTTCCCTCCTCCTCCTCCTCCTCTCCTCCTCCAGCCCAGCCCCGCCCCACCCCCTACCTCAGCAGTGCCCCTCGGCCCAGGGCACTATCCTGGGCGTGTCCGTTCACGAGGTTGAGGCTGAGGCGCTTGGCCGCCTGGCTCCGCCTCTCCGGCAGGCTCAGCCCCGCCTCCCCTTCGTACTTCTCCGCCAGGCAGCGGAGCGGGAGGCCGCGCGTGATTGGCTGGAAGATGACGGCGCCCACCACCTGGGACACGGGCGTCCTGTTGCCCACGTAGCAGCGCACCAGCGCGGGCAGGCTGTCGAAGGCCTGGGAACAGGAAGTCCCGCCTTCCAACAGGAAGTGCTGGCGGACGTAGGCCTCGTTGAGCGCCACCAGGCGGCGCGTGATGCGGAAGTGTTGCGGAGCGTCGCGCCACTGGCAGGTGAGCACGAAGGGAGCCCGGGCTGGAGGAGGAGTCACGAACCAGGAAGTCCCCGTCTCTCTGGAGGAGGGCTTCTGCCACCTGGACACACACACACACACACACACACACACTGTTAGAGAACACTCACTCACTGTTAAAACACACCCACACACAGTTAGAGAACACATACTCACTGTTTAAAACACATACACACTGTTAGAGTACACTCACTCACTGTTAGAGAACACACACTCACTGTTAGAGAACACACACTCACTGTTAGAACACACACTCACTGTTAGAGAACACACACTACACTGTTAGAGAACACACACACACTGTTAGAAAGCACACACACTGTTAAAACACACACAGACACACTATTACAAGACACAAATCTTTCAACCACACACACACATACTATTAAATCACACACACACACTTAGGACACATTCTTAGATAAAACGTGCAAATTATATCGCACAGTTATATGATTACTAGCACACACACACTGTCAGGTGTTGTTTATGTTCCTCTGGTGCTGTTGATACCATCCTGCTGGTATTCTGAGGGTACCATAAAGACTGGACACACACACACACACACCCATAAACACATACACACAGGCTCCCACACACACTCGCAAATACACACACACACATGCCCATACTCATACTCACACACCCATAAACACACCCACAAACACACTCTCACTCACCCAGAGTGACTGACTGGTTGTAGCGTACTGAGGTGTGACAGCAGGTTCGACAAGTTCTGACTGCTGGGGGCTCAACATGGCTGGTCCTGCTCTGTCCCCGGTGTGTGTGTGTGTGTGTGTGTGTGTGTGTGTGTGTACCTGGCGTGGCAAGGGGCCATGGTACCAGGCGTGGCTCCTGGGCTCCTCGCTGCTTGTCTTCAGCTCCTCCTCCAGCTCCTTCCTAAGCTTGTCAGCAGCACCCTCCATCAGGACCCTCTCCCTGGAGAACTACACGCACACACACACCGCACACGCACGACACGCACGCACACAACACGAATGTGTTGCTCAATAAAAAAAGATATCGGGGGGGGGAAAAACACACAACTTATACACGCACACAAACACACACCTGTACAAGACCTGGTTGACATGTCTGCTCAGCTTGGTGCTCCTGTCGCTGACTGCTCTGTGTCTGCCTCTCTCCCTCCTCTCTCTTCTCTTACTCCCTCCCTCTTTGTCACACGGCTCTCTCCCTCCTCCTCCTCCCTCCCTCCCTCCCTCCCTCCACTCCTCCATCGCTCGGTCCTCCCTCCCTCGCACAGCATACCTGCTTCTGATTGGCCCGACGCGTTCACCTGTCGAGCGACTTGTTGCTTGCTGTGTCGTTATCTGCCTCACCCTTCCCTTCTCACGCCCTCACCGGCACACGCACACACACACGTACACACATGTGCGTGTGTCTGACATAACAGAGGAATTGCTAACTGGTAGGAATGTTCAGAATGGAGCCTCTTTGGCCTCTGACCACTTCCTGTCTGACCACTTCTTGTGGGCCAGAGACAAGTTTGGAGGGACAGAGTTGTAAACAAAATACTGGTGTTAGCATTAGCATACATAGCTGACAGACAGTCATTGCTTTTGCTATTTCCAGCGAGTTGTGGTCAGGCTGGTATGGATAACTGCTTATTAGCATTAGCATAGCTTTAGCAAGGTTAGCTGACAGAAGGCTAGCAGGCAGCTGACTGGCGTGAGCGTGTTTTAGCGAGGTTAGCACTAGCGTGAGGCTCAGCACTGAACATTCAAGGTTCTTTTGTGGTCCAGAACCACAGGCACAAGTAAATGACTGCACCACTCCAGGAAATGAGGTTTATTTTAGAGACGTGCCTGCACTGCACACACACACCCTGCACACACACACACCCTGCACACACACTCCCTACACACACACCCTACACAAACACCCTGTTGAGGCTGTAATTTACCATAGGCAGAGAGGCCATTTTTGCCACCCATGATAGATTGAATGATCGAATCACAGGGATTCTGTGTGGCTTATATCGATGACATTATAAAAATACTGTGTGTGTTCATGATTCCGAAATGACATCAAAGCCTGGCTTCCTGTTTGTTTGTTGTTTGTTTACATCAAGCTCTGATAGACGAGGGTTCTGGTTGACCGTCCAGCTTAATTATGATTGGAGGAAATGGCGGTCTCCTCTGAGAAAAATACCAATCAGCCTAGTGGTGCTAGAAGATGAAGATATCAGGTAAATTCCATCATATCACTATGTTACACTGTGTAAGAAACTGAGATGATATTGTTGAAGTGCAGTATTTATTTTATTTGTTGTCCGTGCTCGAAGCTATGGGATTACTTTGCAATGTGGTTTGTGAAACACAGACTGGTCTTTGACCACCAAAATACTATGTAACTATGCACTTCTGATCCCTGACCTGCTGCACTTTGTACATGCAATACTTTGTACGTCGCTTTGGATAAAACCATCTGCTGGATGGACACAAATGAATACGTACAGGAACACAAACGTAATCATGTAAGAAGTATCCCTCAACAGAAAACTCTGTAAAAAACAATGGCCAGACCGCATGATCACTTTGACCCAAAGCCTCAAAACTCATCAGAACCTGCAACCTCAGGCTAGAGGTCATAGGTCACTCCTCTGACCCTTCACCCTCAAGATGAGAAATGTCGCCGATCATGATATTTTTATCCATGTTAATCCTCTTGTCTCTGCATGACTAATCCCCCGGTGGTGTAATGGCTCAAACATACACTGCAGACTTAGAGAGCAGATGGAAGCTAGAATAACTAGAGTAACGGAAAAAGACCTGAGGGAGGAGAGAGAGAGGAAGAGAGGGAGAGAGGGGGGAAGGAAGAGAGGGAGATGGGGGGGAAGGAAGAGAGGGAGATGGGGGGGAAGGAAGAGAGAGGGAGGGAGGGAGGGGTGGGGTGAGTTCTGATCTATAGGGATCTGAGAGATTGGACCAGGTCTCTGATCTCCTGTAACAACCTCACTTACACTAATGAAGAGGTCTATATATCTACCCTCCGCAAAGACACACACACACACACAGTCACTCGCACCGCACTAACACGCTGGCACAGTCCCACACTCACCTTCAAACACCCGCACCCACACTCACGCACACACATGATTACACACACAGTCATATATCCAAGCAGCATGCCCAGACAGGACAGTGAAAGCTTTTACATCTTTACCGCTCTGCTGCCACTCCTTATAGACACCTCTACATCCTCAACACCTCTACATCCTCAACACCTCTACAGTCGAACACCTCTTACATCCTCAACACCTCTACATCCTCAACACCTCTACATCCTCAACACCTCTACATCCTCAACACCTACATCCTCAACACCTCTACATTCTAGACCCCTCTACCATCCTCAACACCTCTACATCCTCAACACCTCTACATCCTCAACACCTCTACATCCTCAACACCTCTACATTCTAAACACCTCTACATTCTAGACACCATCTACATCCTCAAACACCTCTAAATTCTAAACACCTCTACATTCTCAACACCTCTACATCCTCAACACCTCTACATTCTAAACACCTCTACATTCTAGACACCTCTACATCCCTCAACACCTCTACATTCTAAACACCTCTTACATTCTAGACACCTCTACATCCTCAACACCCTCTACATTCTAGACACCTCTACATCCTCAACCCCTCTACATCCTCAACACCTCTACATTCTAGACACCCTCTACATTCTAAACACCTCTACATTCTAGATACCTCTACATTCTAAAAGCTCTACATTATCAACACCTCTACATTCTAAACACCAGTATATTCTTGTATATATATTGTATGTTGACCACTTGTATATAACCAATGACCATTCGTCTATTTATGTTGATAAACCTAAATGAAGCCTTCCAAATGTTTCGTCGTTTCTTATCAGCTCCTACCTCGACTATCTCCTCATCTCTCACCCTGACCTCCCCCCTGATCCTGACCTCACCCCTGACCCTGACCATCTGGAAGCGAGAGAACCGTCCTAAGACAGGAGGATGAAGGTGAAAGGCAGTTAGACAGAGGAAGGAGGTGACAGACAGACAGGAGGATGGAGATGACAGACAGTTAGACAGGAGGATGGAGGTGACAGGAGGATGGAGGTGACAGACAGTTAGACAGGAGGATGGAGGTGACAGACAGTTAGACAGGAGGATGGAGGTGACAGGAGGATGGAGGTGACAGACAGTTAGACAGGAGGATGGAGGTGACAGACAGTTAGACAGGAGGATGGAGGTGACAGGCAGTTAGACAGGAGGATGGAGGTGACAGACAGTTAGACAGGAGGATGGAGGTGACAGACAGTTAGACAGGAGGATGGAGGTGACAGACAAGTTAGACAGGAGGATGGAGGTGACAGGAGGATGGAGGTGACAGACAGTTAGACAGGAGGATGGAGGTGACAGGAGGATGGAGGTGACAGACAGTTAGACAGGAGGATGGAGGTGACAGACAGTTAGACAGGAGGATGGAGGTGACAGGCAGTTAGACAGGAGGATGGAGGTGACAGACAGTTAGACAGGAGGATGGAGGTGACAGACAGTTAGACAGGAGGATGGAGGTGACAGACAGTTAGACAGGAGGATGGAGGTGACAGACAGTTAGACAGGAGGAAGGAGGTGACAGACAGTTAGACAGGAGGATGGAGGTGACAGACAGTTAGACAGGAGGATGGAGGTGACAGGAGGATGGAGGTGACAGACAGTTAGACAGGAGAAAGGAGGTGACAGGCAGTTAGACAGGAGGAAGGAGGTGACAGACAGTTGGACAGGAGGATGGAGGTGACAGACAGTTAGACAGGAGGAAGGAGGTGACAGACAGTTAGACAGGAGGATGGAGGTGACAGACAGTTAGACAGGAGGATGGAGGTGACAGGAGGATGGAGGTGACAGACAGGATGGAGGTGACAGGAGGATGGAGGTGACAGGAGGATGGAGGTGACAGGAGGATGGAGGTGACAGACAGTTAGACAGGAGGATGGAGGTGACAGACAGTTAGACAGGAGGATGGAGGTGACAGGAGGATGGAGGTGACAGGACAGGATGGAGGTGACAGGAGGATGGAGGTGACAGGAGGATGGAGGTGACAGGAGGATGGAGGTGACAGACAGGATGGAGGTGACAGGAGGATAGAGGTGACAGACAGTTAGACAGGAGGATGGAGGTGACAGACAGTAAGACAGGAGGATGGAGGTGACAGGAGGATGGAGGTGACAGACAGGAGTACGGAGGGGACAGGAGCAGAGAGAACTGTCCTACCTTGGAGGGCAGGACAGACGTCTTGTGGTAGAAGCAACAGAGAGCAGCGGTCAGAGTCTGGACCAGGTTGCACCTCTCAGACATGTCCGACATCTGGGACTCTGATAGTCTCGGTCCACACAAACGGCTAAACCCCGCGCCACAGACACATCTAGAGCAGCTTCTTGTTCGTCACGCGCACACAGGTAGACTCGGTGTTGCTCGCACACTCTCTCTGGCTGCCGTAGCTCTGACAACCCACAGAGAGCATCTGACAACAACCTTCCAACTCACTCAGCTCTCCGCTAGCTGGCACACACACACACACACACCATCCCATCAACATTGTGATAGCTCTCAGGAACGTTTTCCCAGCGCCCCCAGCTCAGTTGCGGAAATGACACAGCCGGGTGTGTGTGTGCTTGTTTGTGTGTGTGTGTGCTTGTGTGTGTGGGTGCTTGTGTGCGTGGGTGCGTGTGTGTGTGTCCTACTGGCAGGGGGGTCTCTTGAGATCGTACTCTTCTGCTAATGACATCTCTACCATCTGTGAGTGGTCCCTCCCCTTTAGCTTCCCATCCCTCTCCCTCCCTCTCTCTCCCTCCCTCTCTCTCCCTCCCTCTCTCTCCCTCTCCCCCTCTCTCTCCCTCCCTCTCTCTCCCCCTCTCTCTCCCTCTCTCTCTCCCTCTCCCCCTCTCTCTCCCTCTATCAATCTCGCTCTCTGCCTCTATCTGTCTCCCTCTATCTCCCTACCTCCCTTTATTTATCTTTCTCTCTGAGGAGAAGAGAGGAGAAGTGAAGAGAGGAGGGGAATGGAGAGCAGAGGAGAGGTGTCGAGAGGAGGGGAGGGGAGTGGAGAGGAGGGGAGGGGAGAGGGAGGTTATTAGTGTGTAGCTGCAATTACCCAGTGATGATCAGGAAACAATTGTAAGGTCTATCAGCAATCCCCATCAATAACAAACACACACACACACACACACACTCCAGATTATTTTGAGTGTGTATACAGAGTGGTACAGTAAGGAATGTTCCCCTTTGGGAAGATAATTACAGCATTCCTCCCCCTCTTCCTCCCCCTCGTCAACCTCCTCCTCACCCCCCCACCTCACTGGAACCAACACAACCACCACGGAACCCTGGACTCGTAGAACCCTGGCTCTGGAGAACCCTGAGACTGGAGAACCCTCGCTGATAGGACCCTGGCGTGTGAGGTGAGATGTGGTTGGTTGGCTGTTTAGGAGTAGAACACACACACACACACTGTCAAACAGCAGTACTCTGCAGCACTATATAGTATGCAAGTTAAACAGCACACACTCGCTTAGTGACTCTATTGTTCTAGAATCATAAAAGCTTCAGTTGGTTTCGAAGAGGGATGAGCCAGACCTGATCCCCTTGAGGCATGTTCTGCGATGTCTGGAACTCTGTTGTTGCTCGGTAACAGAATTCCATGTTTTTTTTTACCAGATGGACTGATCTGGCTGCATAAAGACTGACCTCTTTCAGCCTACCCAGCAGTCACCCTGCTGTACAAACAGTTCACCACTAGAGAGCACTGTCCCAGCGGACACCCTGCTGTACACCCAGATCACCACTAGAGAGCACTGTCCCAGCAGACACCCTGCTGTACACCCAGATCACCACTAGAGGGCACTGTCCGAGCAGTCACCCTGCTGTTCAACCAGTTCACTGACTTTCTCAGGAAAGCTCACTCAGAAACGACATGTCCATTGACATTTCATTCATTTAGCTGAATATTTCATCCAAAGCGATGTACAAGTGCATAGTTCGAACCGTGGTATGAAGGTTGAGGACAGGACATATTACAAGCGTGGCCTGGATAGAATTAGCAACATTAGTCTCGCGATCTCTCTTTGTTGCTCTCAATCTCTCTCTCTCTCCATCCCTCTCCCTCCCTCCTGCTCTCCATCCCTCTCTCTCTCTCTGCAGGTCCCAGAACTGAGAATCCATTGTTCCAGTAAAGCTCTTTAGCGGAGCTGAGCAGTTTACTCCTCTCAGCTCAGGAAGAAGGAAGAGGAGAGAGAGAGAGAGAGAGAGAGAGAGGTAGAGAGGTAGAGAGAGAGAGAGGTAGAGAGAGAGAGAGAGTAGAGAGAGAGAGAGAGAGAGAGGAGAGCTAAAGCCTTGTGTGAAAATTCTTCCTTTATCAGGGAACACAGAGACCAACAGGGCCTGTCTGCCTGTCTGTCTGCCCTCTTGTCTGTCTGTTTGCCTGTCTGTCTGTCTGAGGCAGCTGTTAGCCGTCTATGGTGACGGTGTATTGGACCAGGGTAAACAGTTTTGTGTTGACATCACGTTGGCAGTCATCCCCAGCTTGCCACAGGAAATGACCTCGCCAGATTATGATTATCTGCTTGATGTACGTGCTGCTTCCTGTGTATGTGTGCCTGACAGCTGGGGGGGGGGGGGGGGATGAGGGTGAGGGAAGGGTGAGGCAGGAGGGGTGAGAGAGAGGTGAGGCAGGGGGGGGGGGGGGGCGAGGTACAACACACACACACACCTGGCAGCCACTGTTAACAAGCCATAGCAGACTGGTTGAACATGACATGGTGAAGCAACATCACCACATTGTGTGCTGTGTTGCTCTCACACTGCCCTGAGATCATTCCACATACAAAGAGAGAGAGAGGGGGCGCTAGAAGGAGAGAGAAAGAAGAAAAGAAAGATGGAAATGAGAGAGAGAGATATTTAGAAAGATGAAGAGGACGGGGGGGGGAAGGAGAGAGAAAGAGGGGGAGAGATGGAGGGAGAACCAGAGAAGAGAGGACGAGGAGGGGTGAAAGGAGATGTAGGAAACACACGCAAATCTCTCGAGTCTCGAGTCTTACCTTGACGTAGTCCAGAGTGTCCACACTGCTGCCGGTGCTCCTGGGGAACGCACACACAGACACAGGCCGCTTTAACGCACACATCCCCACTGCTGCCCCCCTATACCCCACCGAAGCACAGGCACACACACTCTCCCCGGCTCCCACAGGTCCAACACCTCCAGCCAGGCTGTTTCTGCTCTCAGCTCCCCCAGGTCCAACACCTCCAGCCAGGCTGTTTCTACTCTCAGCTCCCCCAGGTCCAACACCTCCAGCCAGGCTGTTTCTACTCTCAGCTCCCCCAGGTCCAACACCTCCAGCCAGGCTGTTTCTGCTCTCAGCTCCCCCAGGTCCAACACCTCCAGCCAGGCTGTTTCTGCTCTCAGCTCCCCCAGGTCCAACACCTCCAGCCAGGCTGTTTCTGCTCTCAGCTCCCCCAGGTCCAACACCTCCAGCCAGGCTGTTTCTGCTCTCAGCTCCCCCAGGTCCAACACCTCCAGCCAGGCTGTTTCTGCTCTCAGCTCCCCCAGGTCCAACACCTCCAGCCAGGCTGTTTCTGCTCTCAGCTCCCTAAGCTCCAGGACTGCTGCAACAGGTTGCTTGTGTAACCACCTCTCTCATCTCACATCTGACTGGCTGAGTCTCGCTCTCTCTCTCTCTCTCTCTCTCTCTCTCTCTCTCTCTCTCTCTCTCTCTCTCTCTCTCTCTCTTTCACAAGAGTAGCCTCTCTCTCACCGCCTGCCCTCCCCCTTCTCTCTCTCTACCTCCATGCCTCTCAACACACACACACACACACACATCTCACTTCTGACCACACTGACAAATTCACAAAGAGGTTAGAGACCCCTCCGCAAACACAAACACACACATGAACCACACACACACACAGCTGGCCTCCTCATGAGAGAGAGAGTAGAGGTCTTGATCTCATATTATGTCATCTCGCATACACCTCAAACACACCACACACACGCACATCAAGTACACATCAAACGCATATCAAACACACCAGCTTTACTGCTGCAATAAAGCAACAGTTTCCAGCCTGTACTGTTAGTGGTTAGTTCCCTGTCTTCACTGTCTCTCTGAACTGTCTGTCTGTCTGTCTGTCTGTCTGTCTGAACTGTCTGTCTGTCTGTCTAAACAGTCTGAACTGCCTGTCTGTCTGAACTGTCTGTCTCTCTGAACTGTCTGAACTGCCTGTCTGTCTGAACTGTCTGTCTCTCTGAACGGTATGTCCCCTCTCCTTCACCCTCCTCCTCCCCCCCTCTCTCCCCCCTCTCCCCCCTGACGTCTCCTGGCCTCGTCCCCCCCCCCTCCCTTCAAAACGCCTCCCACTCATTCTAAACGATCATTACAGCCTCCTCCCTCTCCTCCTCTCCTCTCTCCCAGCCTTCACAGAGGCGTGGTAGAGGGCAGGGGAGGGCAGCAGTACCTCACTCGAGCCACAGGGGGCACTGTGACTCTGCTGACTTTGGAGGACATCTCCTGGCTGTAGGCTCTCCCTCCCTCCAGCACTCTTCTTCTCTCCCTCTCTCCGGGCCACTCTCTCCCTCCTCCTCTATCTTTTTCTTCCTCTCTCTCTCCCTCTCTCTCTCTCCAATCCATAAGTCCGGCTTGTTAAACCTTCACAAGATGAGCACGGGCCAGATTCTGTCTCTCCTCCTCTCTTCCTCCTCTGCACTCTCCTCCTCCCCTATCATCGCCTCCTCCCCCCTCCTCTCCACTCTATTCTCCTCCTCCTCTTCTCCTCTCTGATGTAGCCTTTCATCCCAACTCAGGACAAAGAACTGCACTGACACTGATCTCTGCCACACCCAACCACACACACACACACACACATAGACACACACACACACATAGACACACACACAGACACCCCCATCCCTCCCGGTTTCATGTGAACATCTGTGTGTGTTATGTTACAGAGGCAGGTCTGTGGTGAACCTCAGCTGAGATCTGAGCCCAGCTCCCTCTGGGTCTCTGTCCGCGAGGGATCATGACTGTGTGTGTGTGTGTGTGTGCGATCCTGCACGTGTGTGTGTGTGTGTACCTGAGCGTCTTGCCTCCTCCAGTGTGATACCCCTGGTCCTCCTCTATGACGTGGTGGATGAGGGGGGACGAGGCCAGGCGGGCGGGCTCAGAACCAGGAAGTGGCATATCCCAGGGGTACAGGGAGGCGGGGGCGGGGCCGGGGCCGGGGCCGGCCACGCCTTTCCTCCTCCTGGGCAGGGTCCCGTGGATGGAGAGGGCGTGGTACCCCCGGGGGGGCGGCAGGGGGCCCGGGGGGGCGGTCCGGGGCCCCAGAAGGTCCATGGAGGCGGCGAGGGTGGCGTGGCGGGCGCTGTGGGACGCCAGGCTCCGTGGCAGGCTGGCGAAGCGGCTCTCTGCCATGGCTCTCAGCTCTGAGGAGGAAGAGGAAAAGAATAAAACGGTCCGATCGCAGCTCCGCTCGGACGCACCTTCCAATTACGGCTACGGCACGACATGGGGGGGGTGGGGGGGGGGGTTACGTCACCATGGAGCCGGGTGGTCTATTGTTGTGACAACATCCTGGAGACGTGTTGTGTGTGATGTGTATCTGTTGTCTGGCACAGAAACGGTGCAGCTCTCTCTCTCCCTCACTCTCTCTCTTTCTCTCTCTCTCTCTCTCTCTCTCTCTCTCTCTCTCTCTCTCTCTCTCTCTCTCTCACTCTGTCTCTCTGTCTCTCTCTCTCATTCTGTTCTGTGATGTCAGCCCTCTTTCACTCTTTCTCTCTCTCTGGTCTTTGTCTCCCACCCCTTCACAAAGGTCATTCTCTCTCTCTCTTTCTGTTCCTCTATCCATCTCTGTGCCTGTCCTCCTCCCTCTGTCCCTCGCAGCTGCCCACTGCTACCCCCCCCCCGCCACAAACACACACACACACAGCACCCCTACACACACACCTCACACACACCCACACGTACATAGACTTCACCCAAGCAAACTGGGTTTGCTTGGCCTTGAGTTTGGGGACACGCTAGTGTCAACATAGAGAGGAAATTAAACTGTAAACATAAAAACATTAAGAAAGTCTCCTCTCTCTCCTCTCCCTCTCTCTCCTCTCCCTTCCTCTCTCCTCCTTTCTCCTCCTCGCCTCTCCTCTTTTCTCCTCTCTCCTCTTTTCTCCTCTCTCCTCTCCTTCACATGTGACGAGGTTGGTCTCTCATTACGACACTGGCATAGTTAACCACCACGACACACAGCCAAACATAAACACCTCACAGACACACCAACACTCGTCTCTGGAACACGAGAAGGGACCAAATTAACTAGAGGAAACTGGCTGCCCTTCCTGCTACCGAAGACTCCCCCAAACACACACACTACACACACACACACACTACACACACTACACACACACACTCAGAGCAGTGCATTACAGAAGCCCCCCTGGCCAGCCTTTCAGTCCAGACCCCCCTGAGAACAATGACAACTGTCACATGACTAGTTCAGACTCGTCCTTTGTTGAGATCTCTCGCTCCTCGCCCTCTTCAGAGAGAGAGAGAGAGAGAGAGAGAGTGGGAAAGAAAGGGAGTGGGAGAGAGAGAGAGAGAGAGAGAGGGAGAGAGAGATAGAAGGAGAGAGGGAGTGGGAGACAGAGAGAGAGGGAGATAGAGAGATAGAAGGAGAGAGGGAGTGGGAGACAGAGAGAGAGGGAGGGAGAGAGAGAGAAGTCCAGCTGAGAGCTGTAGACTTTAGGCTGTTGGACTGTGACATATTAATCACATACTTAATAAAACCCACTCCAGTAGCTGCCACTCCACTCCTCTCTTTCTCACACATACACGCACACAAAGAGACACATACACACTCACACACACACACACACAAAGAGACACGCACACACAAACAGTTGCTATTGTACATCTCCATGGTTAGAAGCACGCTTATCTTAGTTGTGATGACATCAGTGCTGGAGCACCCTCGGTACAATACACAGCACAGACACACACACAACACACACACACACACAAGGCATAGACACGGGACAGATCACAGAGAATCAGCAGAAACACACACACATCTAGTGAAGACAGACCCAGCACACACAGACACAAACCTATCTAGACAGACGGACTTTGTTAGTCCTGATTTACCTCTCTGTACAGGAAAGCCCTCCTCTCTCCTCGCCTGTCAGTACTGTCCTGATAGCTGTGTTCTCTACAGAGTTTACTCCATTACTCCTCTGCTGCCCTCACGCTCTCTCACACTCACCGGCAACAACAAGTAGCAGACACACACAGGCTCTGCCCCCTCTTGGTCCTCCTTACACACACACACACACACTCTCTCTCTCTCAAGGGAGTGATTTACAAACTCTGAACCGCCCCCTCTGAGATGGGAGGAGCCCCCCCCCCCTGTCCTAACCCTAACTGCCCCCCAGCACTGAAAACTTGTCTCTCTTTGTTTCCCCCCCTCTCTCCCTCTCTCTCTCCCTCTCCCTCCCTCTCTCTCCCTCTCTCTCTCCCTCTCCCTCTCTCTCCCTCTCCCTCCCTCTCTCCCTCTCTCTCCCTCTCCCTCCCTCTCTCTCCCTCTCTCTCTCCCTCTCCCTCTCTCTCCCTCTCCCTCCCTCTCTCTCCCTCTCTCTCTCCCTCTTTCTCTCCTCCTGTCCAGAACAGAGACGACCCAGTACTACCAGTTTCAGATCCCACCTCACTTGTTAAACACACAGATGTTTCAGCACGCACACACACACACAGTAGCATGTTATGGTGATGTGTGTGTGTGCGTGTGTGTGAGTGAGTGAGCATGCAAGCGTTTCCCCCCAGACAGACCAAGCTGCTGTTTGTCTTGGCTGACCTTACGGAACTATCTTCCCAGTCTTTGTCCTCCCATTGTGTCCTCATGATAACAGCCAGCCGTGTGTGTGTGTGTGTGTGTGTGTGTGTGTGGGAGGTGCGTGTACTTGCTTTACATGTGTGTGAACAAAAGCCTTCAACACCTGAGTCCAAGTGGGAGTGAAGCATGCACACACACTTATGCTCACACACTCTCTCTCTCTCTCTCCCCCCCCCCCCCCACACACACACACACACACACACAGGAGAAACCTCTGAAATTAGAAGCAGCTACTCCAGTTACTCTGCACCATCCAAACCTTCATTCAGCTGTCAGCACCTTTGGGCTCTATATCAGGCGACTCTGGACAAGACACACACGCACAGAAATATGTAATATAACACACACACACACAAACATAAAAACATGTAATACAACACACACACAGCAACACGGAATACCTGACACACACACACACACATGGAAATCCCTTTTGAGGTCCTGAGAATTCATGTTCAATGTTGTCGCTGCTGTATAAGAGCATTATACTGCGGTCATATTTATTTTGTGTATGTGTGTGACTGAATGAATCATAATCCAGATGTTTACAGTCACCTCCACAAAGCCGGTGGGCATGTGACTAGCAGAGTTGCCATTTCCAGGAAGCACAAACACACCAGTCATGTCAGTGGAAGACAGAGGTCTATAATCTGCAGGTGACTAACTTGACTGATGCTGCACAAATAGATAGTATCTCACTGAGTCACTGTGCTACACTCATCCCAGACCTCACCACCCACCCCACCCACCAACCCCACCCTACCCCAGTCCAGCTTCTGCTCAGCCCTAGTTCCAGCCCCAGCCCTGACCTGACGAGGGTCAAACATGTACAGTGTCCAGAATGGGGAGAACGATGGCCCCCTCACCCTCCTTCCTCCCCCCCCCCCTTCCCAGAAAAGCAGACCAGCTTATCAGTAGTGAAATGTAAACAAGGTGTGTGTTTAAAACACGCCTCATTCCTCCTTAATGGGCAGGGAATCTCTGGTGGGCACCGTCAGTGTGAGTGTGTGAGAGAGAAAGTATGTGTGTGTATGGGTGTGGGTGGTGGTTTGGTCTATCTTTGGTCCACAGTCTCAGCTTAGCGCTATGATCCTCCGTCACCCTGGTTACCCATGTTGTCCATCAGAGAAACAACTCATCGCAATGTGGCTGGCCACACACACACACATTCACACTCACACACATGCACACACTCATGTTACAGACTGCCCTAGCCTTGTCATCGGGGTATGTCCAGTCTGTTGTAGAGAGGAAGTTGGGTCTAAAAACACCGCAGCTGACTGACTGGTCACCAGGTTGGTAAATATAGCAGGTGACCTTTGACACGTCAGGCTAACACTAGCAGTCTCAGTGATGGAGATGCTAATGCTAACTGACTGTGTGGTCCGGATGCTAATGCTAGCAGACTGTGTAGTAGGAGTGCTAATACCTGGAGTCTCTCTGTGGTAAGGATGCTGATGCTAATGCTAGCAGACTGTGGTCTGGATGCTAATGCTAGCAGGCTGTGTGGTCTGGATGCTAACGCTAGCAGACCGTACGGTATGGAGCTGTGTTTACTCTGAGCCAGTTGGTGACATTACCGTCACCTCATAAATGCGGATCTGACTGAATGCGTGACTGTCAGCTGTGAACACCGCGAAAGATAACCTGGCGGAGGGGATTTGAGACTGTGTGTTGTATGTGGACATCATAGGAATAGACAGCTCCAGCTGAAGTGACCACAGTCACTTCAGCTGGAGAGGAGGGGAGGAGAGAAGGATGCAGAGATAGAGTATTGAGGTACAACCCAGCCCTTGACATAAGCTCTGTAATTAGCTCATTGAACATAGCTGCTCTGTCTGGGTTTTTCATTCCCAGGCCAAGGGGAGCCAATCAGGGCTGGGCTCTGAGCCTGGCTCCGCCTCCTGCTTTTAAACACTTAAATGTATAAAAAGACCGTAGCCTGGGAGCTGGTCCAACACCATGCAACGTAATCCCATTAAACCTGCCTGGATCTCAACCCACAGTGTGTGTGTGTGTGTCTGCGTTTGTGTGTGCGTGCATATGTGGGCACCCTGAAAGGCCATTGTCTTTGAAATGCTCTTATCTGTGTCAAATGTTGAGTCTGCATTTTTCCAGAAATGCCATTACCTTAACAAACCCCCCATCTGGTCTGACACTAGGGTGGGCAGCCTGCCAGCCAAGCTCTGCTCACTGCTTACACACACACACACACACAACCACATGCACAGGCACACACAACCACATGCACACACACACACAATCTAATACTCCTAAACCAACAGGAGGCCGCAAGTTAGGCCCCCAAGTTAAACTATTAGCCTTTTCTCACAGGCATAGCAACAGTTACCATATAATGTATGGCATGTGCACACACACACACACACACACACAGGTAATTATACCCTGCAGACACCTGGCACTCACCCCTACTCACCCTCCCACTGCTGAGGACATTATCACCTAGTGCATGTGTGTGTGAGTGGGAGAGAGAGAGTGTGTGTGTCTGTGTGTGAGCCCCAGGCAGCAACATGTTCGAGCATGACTGTATTTGACTGTAAAGAAGCCATGTGGGAAGCAGGGGGAGGCAGGGGTAGACCGAGTGAGAGACGGGGGTGAGGAAGGGAGACAGAGAGGGGGGAGACAGGGTGAGAGAGGGGGGAGACAGGAAGGGGGACCAGGGTGAAGGAACCAGCCAGAGGCCCAGACTGTCCTCCCAGAATCCTTTGCTCTCCGATGGGCCTGATAAGACTACTGATGTTTGGTTTGGTCAGCCCTGGGTGTGTGTGTGTGTGTGTACTGACCTCTCCTCCTCTCCCTCTCCTGCAGTATCTGGATGGAGGTTAGCAGGTGGACACGGTGCATGTGGTTATGAACTCCAAGCTCCTGCAGATCCATCTCAGTCAGGTGGAGTAGGTCCTACACACACACACACACACACAAAACAGGCACAAACCAATTCAAATACAGACACAGGTGGCTGAAGTTAGGTGTATGTGTGTGCTGGCATACACCTACTGTAACTTCATGTGCTGGCATTTGTCTGTGTGTGTGTGTGTGTGTGTGTGTGTGTGTGTGTGTGTGTGTGTGTGTGTGTGTGTGTGTGTGTGCGTGTGTGTGTGTAGGTACTTGGGTTGTGTCCAGCCAGTCAGGCACCATTCCCCCCACCCAAAAAGTGTGCCGTCTCCACCCCCTAATTCTCTTGGTTGCCTGTTATTATTGAACACACACACACACACATGTAAACACACACACACACGCACACTGGCTGTCACCACTGTACCACACTCTTGCATAGCCTCTCCTCTCACAGTAAGAGCCTGTTGTTGGCTGAACAATACATTCCTGGTGTTTCACAAATAACACTTTGTTTAGTCAGTAGTCCCAGAAGCTGTTGTTTCTGAGCCAGAACCACAGGGAAGGCTAATGATAGGCTGATTGGCTGGCTGGCTGGCTGGCTGGTTGGCTGGCTGACTCGCTGGGTTGGTGATTGACTGACTGGTTGGATAACTGATCGACTGTCTGGCTGGCTGGCTGGCTGATTGACTGGCTGGCTGGCTGGCTGGCTGATTGACTGGCTGGCTGACTGACTGACTGTCTGGTTGTCAGGGAGATGAATGGGTGGGGAGATATTCTCTGCTAACGTCACTAAAGCCAAACAAACCCACCCTGGGAATATGGTGTATTCCAACACACCTCACATGGCTGGGTTCAACACAGATACTGTAATTACACGTATCTGATCTGACAAGAGAACAAACCCCTTTCATACCAGACACCAGGGCACTCTGCATCTGCACCGCCTGTTTTGTCAGCATGTTAGCCTGCAGCGCCGCTGGCTTGCTAACCAAGCAGTGAACCGTTGTATGTTAGTATAGCAGAAATGGCTGAATTAGCCACGCTATGCTACGCTAGCAGGCTGACATGGCCGACTGGGCAGAGTTAGCCATGCTACACTACACACCGCCTAGCTAACGGGTTGTTACAGCACACTGTGTGTAACCAACTCGAATTGGTTAAACTCACTCCTCAGTATAAATACTCCGCCCCTGTCCGCGCCATTAAAGAGCTAGCTTTTCGGTGCGTAGCTGGTTGACGCGGTGTTTGTAAAGGTGGTGGTCTCAATGGCAAGTCAAAGGGCCTGAGTTTGAATAAAAATGTGTGTCTTTTGTGCTGGTCCTCTAATGTGGGTGCTGGTGAGGGTGCTGTGTGTGTCCTGACTCAGAAAGCTTCTCTCTCTTCCTCCCTCTCTCTTTCTCTCTCTCTCTTTCCTCTGCCTCTCTCCCCCTCTTCTCTCTCTCCAGCTCTCTCTTTCTCTCTTTATCTCTTTTTCTCCTCTCCAAAGTTTTATTAGACTGGTCCATTAGCTCCATCTAACATCTCTGATGCATGCTGGGTAGTCATTAACTGGGCAGAGTGCCGTAATAAGTCAGTCTTTAGGTCTTTAGACACACTCCCAAACATATACGTATACAAACACACACACACAATCGTTCTCTGCATTGCAACTTTCTGCGGTCATCAACGTTCCCTCCAAACAGCTCTCAGGTTTACTGGCTGTTTGGAGGACGCATGCACTCTTTCTCTGTCCAATCAAAGTGTCCCACTGAGATACTGCATCCTGCCTCTCCACCAATCACTGAGCAGGGGGATGTCAGGCGCACTGTTGGAACACAGAAGGTGGCTGGACGGTGTGTGTGTGTGTGTGTGTGTGTGTGTGTGTGTGTGTGTGTGTGTGTGTGTGTGTGTGTGTGTGTGTGTGTGTGTGTGTGTGTGTGTGTGTGTGTGTGTGTGTGGAGTCCTACCTCCACTCCATCGTACTCCTCGTCTAGCAGGGTGCAGTACTGTGGCAGCCCCAGCTGGCTCAGCCACTTAGAGATGGCCAGATGCTTCATCCTCCTTCTCCTCCTCCTCCTCCTCCTGCTTCTTGTCCTCCTCCTTCTCCTCCTCCTCTGTCTGATCCTGACGGAGATCCAGGAGACAAGGAGAGTTAGACCATACTTTCTCAGCTGAAGGTCCATGCTGGACCTTGGTTCTGTTGCTGTAGGTGTCGAGTTCCCGCTGGTCCCGTGAAATTAAAAAAATCTGCATTGTCATGACGACGTTGTCTCAAACTTTATATATTCAACCTGAGCTCAGACAGATGCGACAAAAGACCCAGTGCTCACCTCTGATTGGCTGTGGGGATGAATGTTTTGGAATGGATTTAATTCCCCTAAGAGCTGCCAACTGGGCACGTGCAGCTCTCCTCAGCTCACCCAATCACATTAGATGTCATTGTGTCCCCCAAGGATGGTGACCTCAGGCAAGACCCGCCCACCTGTCAATCATTATCTCATCAACTCAGTCCTGAAGTCCCACACGCACACTCTCTCTTAAACCTGCACACAAACAAACGCACACACACATACTTGCAATGAATAGTACAAAGGAGCCACCAGAACACTTGATTTATGACATCAATACACATGTGTGTGGGACAGTCCATGTGTGTGGTACAATATGTTCACGTGTGTGTGTTTTGTACGGTATGTATGTGAGTATGTAGTACAGTATGTGTGTGACACAGTATGTTTGTGAGTGTGTGTGTGTGGTAAAGTGTGTGTGTGTGTGTGTGGTACAGTATGTGTGTGTGGTGGGTGTGTGTTGTACAGTATGCACATGTGTCTGTTAGCATGACAGCATCAGTGAGAGTGGTGTGTGTGTGTGTGTGTGTGTGTTAGCAGAGAGAGTAGTGGGATGAGAGAGAGCAGAGCTGGAATGCAGCTCTGGCACCCACTCTCCATCCCTCCTCCTGGGACCAGCAGCATGGAATGCTTTATACACTACAGACACTGTATGCGTGTGTGTGTGTGTGTGTGTGTGAAAGAGAGAGAGAGAGAGAGAGAGAGAGAGAGAGAGAGAGAGAGAGAGAGAGAAGAGGGAGTGTGTGTGTGTAAGAGAGAGAGTGTAAGTGAGTAAGAAGGAGTGTCAGTGTGTGTGTGTGAGCATGTGTGTCTAAGAGAGAGTGTAAAATGTGTGTGTGTGTGTGGTGCAGCTGTTCCCCATGTTTGTCAGTGCCAGGGAGAGGAGCATGCTTCTCATGGCAGGAGGTTCACAGCTCTGGGAGATTCCAGCAGGAGACCGCCAAGGCAGCAGGAAGTGTGTGTGTTTGTGTGTGTGCGTTTGTGTTTCCCATGTTTACAGGCTGTAATCACACAAACATACTCACTATCTCTCTTACAGACACTTTCTCTCTCACACACACACACACCATGCCTGACATGCAGGTGGCAGTATCAGGGCCTGGTTCCGAGAGAGGACTTCCTGTTCTCTGGCACTGACCATACGCATCACTTCCTCTAGTTGCGAAGATTCCACCAATCAAGAGAGAGCGCACATGCATCATTACGGGTTTCTTGCAGAATGTTCCGGAGGACAGATTCCCTTTTCAGGACTCTAAACAAACTTCAATTTCCACTGACAGAAACTGATTGCTTATTTCCCTTTTTTTTCCATCATTGTTGATGTTATTTTAGAGAGGGGGGAGAATCTCTGAGGGATTCCCTCTGGGGTCACATAACCACATGAACAGACCCAAAACTGAGAGTTCTGCACAGCCCTGCCCTGACCCCAACCCTGACCCCAACCCTGATCCCAAACTTTATCTTGTCTGAATTCTGTCCAGTTTCCCACTAGAAATCCTATAAATACCTTTTGAGACAGTGAGACTCATATAACAGATACATGCATAGTATATAATGTCCTACCTACGCATATGCAGAAAGAGAGGGAGACAGAGAGACAGAGAGACAGAGAGAGAGAGAGAGAGAGGGTGAGTGTGTGTGTGCGTGCGTGTGTGCGTGCGTGCGTGCGTGCACGAGCGTGCATGTGTGTGTCTTGGCTAGCTACAGAGAAGCAGCATTAGGGTTTTCAATATGACTCTGTCCATCATCATAGCTCCCGCTGCTATTGATCTGTCTCTGGTGCAAGGTCATCAATTTATCTAATTAGATCAGCTTGGCCACATTAGAATGCTGTCCACTGGCCTCTCATCACACCATCTCACTCTCCCTTAGACCTGCAGGCAGGCAGGCAGGCAGACAGACAGGCAGTAAGACAGGCAGACAGACAGGCAGGCAGGCAGGCAGTGCTAGGTAACCACACAGCATATACACTAACTGCTAAACAGTACAGAACTCTTTCACACACCCCAGCTCAAGGTTGTTTCATGATGTCAACATTTGCACTCATGATAGATCTCTGATGCATGATGTCTCCATGGAGACTAGACTACAGTGTAAGGTCAACATTCCTCTGGGTGCATGTGCGCGCACATCACCTTCTGCAAATCGCTGCTACCTGATACACACTGTGGAATTTATGATGGTGAATTTAACACTAGCACCTACAAGCTTGGAGATGCTGTTCGGTCTTACCTTGATTATTTAACGACTCAAAGAAATCCTAATAGATTGGAGCGGGATCGAAAAGTGAAGAAGCTATCCGGGTTTAAATAACTTTAAGTGTGCCAGATCTTCCCCGTGTCGGGACACCGCGCGCCTGTCGTCATGAGCGGAGAGGGAGAGCACGGAGAGTCAGTGGCGCTCAGACGCAGAGAACTTCCCAGGCTGACTCTGCATTATCATCGCGCCTGATTTCACTGGCTCTCTGCTCGCTGTCGTGTGCGTGTGTGTGTGTGAGAGAGGAGAGAGAGAGAGAGAGAGAGAGAGAGAGAGAGAGAGAGAGAGAGAGAGAGAGAGAGAGGGAGCGCTTTATCATAACACATGCCTCTCATCTCGCGCGCTCCAGGTTAACCGTATTCTGTGGATGGGAGACACCGGCAGATTAAAACACCCTGCTCACCTTACGTTACCCCGTATAACTCTCAGTGGGCCATCGCCACCTCGCGCCCAAGAGCGTGCCCCTAGCCTGAACACACATTAGTACAACACCCATTAGTTTAATACCCATTAGTCGAGGCCTACTTCAGATGCAAAACATGTATTTATTTGAAGGTTTAATAAGAGCATTTAATAAATGTGTTTCGAAAGTCAATATGTTATTCATTCAAAGCATTTTAATTCAAATTCAAATTCATTCAAATTTCCGCTGCTAAACTCGGGTCGCAGTGAAAGGGATCCCCTCAAGTGGCTGATCACAGTATTGCACTTTTCGATTCAGAAGAGGGAACCATTGTAATGCAAGTAGTTTCAGTACGACGCATTAAACCCGAACACGAGTGCTCGACCTTCCAGTTCCTACCCTCACGGTCCTATTTGCTGGGGCATCATATTCATTCAATAACACCGACTTTTAAAATTGTGTTCTTCTACTTGTGCTAACCGCTAAAGGCCTACATGGCCTTATTGACCATGTGGGCGTCAAAGGCTGTTATTTCCAGGTAAATCGGCATACAGTAGCTTGTTTTATTTGAAGTTTCGTGCATGTCCGACAGTGTTTCGTGCATGCTACAGACAGAATGCTTAAAAACCTGTACTTCAATGAAGTGACTGTGCGCTCCTGAGTCATACTTAAATGAGAGGAACTTAGATAATTATATTCCACCTTGATGTCCGCAGGTGTCTGTTGCAGCTCCGACATATGTCACCGGCCGTGTCGCTTCACACCAGCCCTGTCCAAAGCGACTCCAACCGGACATCGGTCGTGCGCATCAGCAGACAGAAATACGAGAGGCTGTACCCGGTTCTGCTCGTGCAGCCGGACGGCTCAACAATTAACATTAGATACCGCGAGCCCAGACGGATTCTCATGGTGAGCATAGTACTGGGAGTGACGTTAAGACAGCAGTGTGTTTGAACTGGTCAGCGTGTTGCCAGGAGACAGCAGGTGGGCAAGCTTAACGTCTGGTCAGACACCTCTCCTGGACTCTCCTGCATGGAGAGAGAGCAGACAGACAGACCTATATGTGAGTCAGTGTGTGATAAATTGACAGACAGACAAGACAGGTATACAGACAGGTATACAGACAGGTATACAGACAGGTATACAGACAGATATACAGACAGATATACAGACAGGTATACAGACAGGTATACAGACAGGTATACAGACAGGTATACAGACAGGTATACAGACAGATATACAGACAGGTATACAGACAGATATACAGACAGGTATACAGACAGGTATACAGACAGGTATACAGGCTGATTTTAAATATGTGCCAGTGTGATGTCATGTATGTGAGCCAGGGTGCGTGCTGTGTTCTCAGATGCCGGTGGACCTGTCGACGCTGTCAGAGGAGGAGAGGAAGGCCCGCATGAAGAAGAGGGACCCCAAGAGGGGCGCGGCCAAGCGGAAGGAGGCGTGGTTTGACGACGACTTCAAAGCGGACGACTACAGCCAGTTCTGGAAGAAGAAATGAGTGATGTCGAAACGGGACTGATACGCAGCAACGCCTGCCCCTTCTGTGTGTTCACCTGTGTTGTGCTCTGGAAAGCTTTTGTTATTAAATGGATGATGATGATGATTGTGGTGGTGCTTGTGCCGATGTTACTGAGTGGTTCTCCGAACTGTAGCTCCTAGTTACAGGTTGTATTGGGTCTTTCATGTTAGACCTGGGATTCTCCATGAAGGGGGAGGAGGGAGAGGGGTGGAATGAAGAAAGAGGGGGAGAGAAAGGTGGAATGGAGAGAAAGAGAGGGAGGAGGAGGGAGACAGGTGGAATGGAGAGAAAGAGAGGGAGGAGGAAGGAGACAGGTGGAATGGAGATAAATGGAGGGAATGGAGCTGCCTCCATTCCCTCCATTTATCTCCAGAGGTCAGATGTCAGGAAGGCTGTGCTGCCCGGCTTCCCAGCAGCCCTCACAGGACGAGCTTCCTGTTGATATGTGACCTATAAAGTCCGCTCTGATAAACCCAGGAATGATTAACAAGCATCCTGAATGCCTCAAAGTTCATTCCCTGTGGCGTTTCTGTGTGAACATGAGCGCTTCTACGACCAGCCCCTCCGTCACCTCGAGTCCTCCAGCCCCCAGCAGGGTCACCACCCTGCAGCCTGCAGACATCGCTGTGGTGGTGGTCTACTTGCTGCTCGTCATGGCCGTGGGGATATGGGTGAGTGTGGGGAGAGGGTGTGAGGGATATCAGTGTGTTACTCGGGAGCCAACCAGCAGGGGTGTTGTTGACACTCTGTTTTCCAGTCTTCAGTGAGAGCCAATCGGGGGACAGTAGGAGGGTACTTCCTGGCCGGGAGGTCCATGACATGGTGGCCTGTAAGTAGACAGTTGTTGTTAGTGTGTGTTGTGTACGTGCTGTGGAGAGTGGGTGTTGTTGTTGTTGACATTGTGTGTCCTGTCCCAGATCGGCGCGTCACTGATGTCCAGTAACGTGGGCAGCGGTCTCTTCATCGGCCTGGCAGGCACGGGGGCGGTGGGGGGCATCGCCGTGGGCGGGTTTGAATGGAATGTAAGTCACATGACCGCCGAAACACTTCCTGGGCTACAAGTATCTACTGTAAGTCACATGACCTGGGCTGCTAATCTATTGGCTGGCTGTGTGTGTGTGTGTGTGTGTCGCCCCCCCCAGGCAGTGTGGATGCTGGTGGCTCTGGGCTGGATCTTTGTTCCGGTGTACATCTCCTCAGGTGTGGTGACCCTGCCAGAGTACCTCCGGAAGCGGTTCGGAGGCCAGCGCATCAGGATCTACATCAGCGTCCTCTCACTCATACTCTACATCTTCACCAAGATATCTGTGGGGCCGCACACACTCACACTCACGCAGACACCCATGCCCAAATTCATACCCACACTCAACACACACACACCGAGACACACAGAGAGCCTCCCGTCTTATTGCTTCTGGAAGACTCCCAATTTAATACTGAGAGTCGTGTACGGTTGTTAGATGTGTTTACATGTATTCATTTAGCAAAACGCTTTTATCCAAAGCAACTTCCAAGAGAGAGCTTTGCAAAAGTGCATAGGTCAATGATCATAAACAACGAGACACAACGCCCAAAACATTGCGGGTAGCCAAAACATGAAGCATACATTGTGAAAAGCAAATAAGTGCCAATGGGAAGAAACATAAGAGCATGTAGTTAAACAAGTTACAATTAAACAACATGAACCTCAAGTGCCCTAGTGTACCTCTAGAAAAGCAAGCAACAATAACATAATTCACAGTGAGTACAAGAAGTGAAATCAGTTACAACTAACCAACAAGAGCGACAAGTCCCTCAGTAAGAGTCATTGTGTTCCTGGAGGAAACGAACATCAGGTCCAGCAAGTCATTCCTAAGTACCGTTGTACTCCCAGTGTGGAGCCGTCACTGTACTGTTTGTTGTGTGTGTTGACAGACAGACATATTCTCCGGAGCCCTCTTCATCCAGATGTCTCTGGGCTGGGACCTCTACGTCTCCATCGTGGTGCTGCTCATAGTCACTGCTGTCTACACCATCGCAGGTAACCTCTCACCCTGACCCCCTGACCCTCCGCGCCATCCCTGCTAACCTCTGACCTCTAACCCTGACCATTGACCTCCAGGGGGTCTGACAGCGGTGATCTACACGGATGCTTTCCAGACCGTCGTCATGGTGGTGGGAGCGGTCATCCTCATGTTCATAGGTGGGTACGTGTGCGTGGCGAGGTCGAGTGTGTGTGTGACGGGGTCGTGTGTGTGTGACAGGGTTGTGTGTGTGTGTGTGTGTAGCGTTTGACAGGGTGGGCTGGTACGAGGGCTTGCTCGAGCAGTACCCGCTGGCAGTACCAGCCGTGACGGTGCCCAACACCACCTGCCACCTGCCGCGCCCAGATGCCTTCCACCTGTTCAGGGACGCCCGGACAGGAGACCTGCCCTGGCCCGGCCTGATACTGGGGCTCTCTGTGCTGGCCATCTGGGTCTGGTGCACGGACCAGGTACACACACACACGGACCAGAACCCCTGGAATCAAATACCGATGGTACTGGACTGACCCCCCCCCCCCTCCTCCTCCTCCTCCAGGTGATAGTGCAGCGCTCCCTGTCTGCTAAGAGTCTGTCCCACGCCAAGGCGGGGTCGATCCTGGGGGGCTACCTGAAGGTCCTGCCTATGTTCTTTGTGGTGATGCCAGGCATGATCAGCCGAGCCCTGTTCCCTGGTGGGTCAACACTGCTCTCCACCTGTTTACCGCACCGCTGGGCTGGGGCGTCTAATGCGTGTGCATCTGTGGTGTGTGTGTCTGTGTGTGTGTGTAGATGAGGTGGGCTGTGTGGACCCAGAGGAGTGTTTAAGGATCTGTGGGGCCAGTGTAGGCTGTTCCAACATCGCCTACCCCAAACTGGTGGTGGAACTGATGCCCGTGGGTAAGACACACACACACACACAACCCCACACACACACACTACCCCACACACACCCACACACTACCCCCCACACACACACACACTACCCCCCCACACACACACTACCCCACACACACACTTCTACTACTACACTTTGTATGGATCTACTACACTACTACTACATGTACTGGCTCTGGACTTCTCCCCCCCCCCCAGGGCTGCGAGGGCTGATGATGGCGGTGATGATAGCAGCTCTGATGTCATCTCTGACCTCCATCTTCAACAGCAGCAGTACTCTGTTCACCATGGACATCTGGCAGCGTGCCCGCCCCCACGCCTCCCAGAACGAGCTCATGGTGGTGGGCAGGTGACCAGACACACTACACACACACACACACACACACAGACTCTAGTCCTCCTCCTGTCCTGTGTATCAGCTGTGTTGCATCATCGTAGCCAGCTGTGTACTGATACAATATTTGTGTTTGGGTGTGTCTGTGTGTGTGCCCGTGTGTGTGTCCGGTGTGTGTACGTGTGTGTGCTGCAGGGTGTTCATCCTGTTCCTGGTGGTGCTTAGTATACTGTGGATCCCCATCATCCAGTCAGCCAATAGCGGACAGCTGTTTGACTACATCCAGGCCATCACCAGCTACCTGGCTCCGCCCATCACCACTGTCTTCTTGCTAGCCATCTTCTGGCCACGCGCCAATGAGCAGGTCACACACACACACACACACAGGGGCACACATACACTCATGCATGGGCACACGCAGGGTAATGTTGACAATCTGTATGTGTGTGTGTGTCTCCAGGGGGCGTTCTGGGGCTTAATGGCGGGCCTGGTGGTGGGTGCTGTCAGAATGGTGATGGAATTTGCATACAGCACGCCCTCCTGTGGTCAGGTGGACTCTCGCCCCGCCCTCCTCAGAGACGTACACTACCTGTACTTCGCTCTCATCCTATTGGCTTTCACAGCTCTGGTCATCGTCGCTGTCAGCCTCTGCACCCCGCCCATCCCAAAGGAGCATGTAAGGGTTGGGGAGAGGGACACACAGAGCACCTGTCACTGTCAGAAACAACTGTCCACATCTTCTGCTTTCCTTGTCTACCCCTCCTCTCTCTCTCTCTCTCTCTCTCCCTCTATCTCTCTCCCTCCTCTCCTCTCCCTCCAGCTCCATCGTCTGACATGGTGGAGCAGGCACAGCAGGGAGCCCAGGGTTGACCTCCCCAACCCCTGGTCCCCCTCCGAGCCCACGACCCCTGACGCCGACCCCAGGCCATCTTCAGAGGAGCCAGCGGCGGGCGAGGCGGAGAGCCGTGCGGAGGCGCAGCGGTCGTGGTGGAGGCGGGCAGGCCTGTGGATGTGTGGCATGTCTGGGCAGGAGGCTCCACAGCTCCCCCTGGAGGAGAGGCTGGCTCTGGAGGACAAGCTGAGCAGCATTCAGGAGGTCCCTCTCTGGAGGAACGTCTGCAACGCCAACGCTATCATCCTCTTAGCGGTTAACGTCTTCCTCTGGGGCTACTTTGCCTGACAAGACCTCTCTTTAGCTAGCTGCTAAGCTCATTCTGCTCACCCACAATATTTTGGTTTGTCACACTCCTGGTGCTCTTACATTGACGAGCACCTTTGTCACTATTTTGAAAAAGTAATGTGTCACTGTAATTGTTTTTGGAAGCCCTGAAGGTACGGGCTGTATAAAAGTCAATAATTGAATGCATTTAATAAAATGGAAAAACTCTTGCTCACTTGAAGCTGTGTCACGATTTTAATTTATAGTTTTCTCAATCATTTCTCCCAGGTAACTGATTTGACTGCCACTGCTTGTTCGAATTCAGTTTCCTACGTGACTTTCTGCGCAGCCGCAAGTATCTGCTGACCAGGTCATATGACAAAGTGTCAGTTTACGGAAGTATTGAGAATCAAAACAATTTCAGCCGACAGTATTGTACAAGTTCTGCATTTTACGAACTATATATGTTAGGAAAAGGGAATGTTTAATTACGGATGAAGTTAGTAGATCGGTTGTAGAATCCTAGCGGTTAGCGATTTATTTTTTACGAACAAAACTAGTTGTTTTTGTTCTAACCGCTTAAGATGCCACGGAGATGTCTTCTGCCGGTCGTTTTCCTTGCGTTAACACTGTGTGTTGCATTCGGTGAGTGATAAAAACATTTGTAACAGTTGGATAGTCTAGCTAGCTCAAGTCTAGTCTAGCGTTAGTTGACTTGCCACTATTAAACAGTCTGGTGGATTGTGGCATTTTCCTTCCACAGCCGAGAACGTGACTCTTTCTGCCCCCAGTACCGTTGACCTAGAGGAGACGGCGTCAACTAACGTCACCATCACCGCCAGGTAGCTAATGTTAAAGCTGCACACTGTGTTTACGGGAACGGAGCTGGTCCGTGACCAGTTTGAGCAGCTTTCTTTGTCTCACGTGTGTTCTCTGCCTTTACAGTTATTCTCTGAACTTGTCGGCCATCATCCTCTTTAACATCACCGATAGCTCTGCGAATGCCAGCTACATTCTGCAGCTTCCTGATCAGGTACTTAATTCCCCACTACTACTACTACTTCACAACAACAACAAACAAACAAACTACCCTCCTACCGCCAGTAATACCCTGCAGAGCCTATATCCATCTCTGCTATTACCATAGTAACCAGTAACTTTGGTAACAGCTGAACTGTGGGCTCATAGGATCCAGTAACATTTGAACTCACCCCTCAGTGTAAATGCAGACCACCACTAAATGGCTGACTGGATGACTAGCGAAGTGTTTGTTTCAGGGAAGTGCTGATGATACAACACAGAGGGGAAACCTGTTGATCTGCAGTCAAACGCTGCGCCCGATGAGCTATATGTTCCACTAGATTTGTTTGTTGTCTTTGCAGGTGGAGCTTCCTGCCAAATCTTCCAATGTCAGCTTTCTGGTAGTAGCGAAGCACGTGGGTCAGGTGACGGCCTATCTCTATAGCAACAACACTGACATCGCCAGGTAAGCAGACTTCCTTCTCACAGGGAAGGGTTGCATGTTGCATGGCCCAGCAGTAACGAGCCCTGTGATAGGCTTGTATTAGGCTCCTATTTAACAAGGATGATATTTTTCAACAAGCTTTAGTGAGTACCGCGATTCAGCCGTCCCTAACCAATCTCTCATTGTCACTCATGTCTTCCAGTTCTGTGGCGAGGATCCGTTTCCTGGTTGTGCGCAGCAACTTCCTGTCCATCGTTAACCAGGTGATTGGCTGGGTCTACTTTCTGGCCTGGTCCATCTCCTTCTACCCCCAGGTGGTGGAGAACTGGAGGAGGAAGAGGTGAGCATCCGTGTACTTGTACACTGTTATACTGGTACCATTAGATGCCATTACACTGTACTGATAGACTGTAATACTCTTACACTGTTACAGCAAAACAGTGTTACAGTTAGACACTGTTGCACTGTTAACAATATATTTTTTTGATGAGCAGACGCTTTTATCCAAATTGACGTAGATAGTGCAAAACTGCAACCTTCTTCATCTTCAGTCAAATTCTGTGCGACTGAGCTATACCCATTCCACTGTTACAGCAGGGCACTGTTACAATAGTTTTTGTGTTTCTAAAGTGTGTGTGTGTGCACTGCAGTGTGGTGGGCTTAAACTTTGACTACGTGGCGCTGAACCTGACAGGGTTTATAGCGTACAGTGTCTTCAACGTGGGCCTCTTCTGGGTTCCTTACATGAAGGTACGTCCTCCATCACGCTGTTACCCAATCACACAATGCTACCCCGTGTTCACTAGCCAATCACACACCACCACACCAAGTTCACTAGCCAATCCCTTATCTTTAAATCGTTATCCGTCATGTCAAAAAAGCAAAATTCTAAAAAAATGTTCCTTGTCGTTGTAGGAACTTCAGACTTGCTTAGGGTTGTTAGGTAAGGGACGTCTGTGACCTTTGAACTGTGTCCTCAGGAGGAGTTTGTGAAGGCGCACCCTAACGGGGTGAATCCTATAGACTCCAACGACGTGTTCTTCAGCCTCCACGCTGTGCTGCTCACCCTGGTCTACGTGGGCCAGTGTGTCATATATGAGGTGAGTCCACTGAAGGCTCTACTGTACTTCACTGAAGTGATCTACTCTATTCTGCGTGGCTCTATTTTGCTCTGCTCTTGTCTACTCCGTTTGAATCTAGTCGAGTCTGTTCTACTCACTTCTACTCACTTTACTTTACTCTACCTTCTCGTAGAGAGGCGGGCAGAAAGTGTCCAAAGTGGCGATGGGCTTGCTGGTGATTGGTTGGACGTTTTCCCTGGTCACCCTCTTCGTGGCTTTAGCCAATAAGATCAGCTGGCTGGAGTACCTGTACTGCTTCTCCTACATCAAGCTGGGGGTCACTCTGGTCAAGTACATCCCACAGGTAGGGTCATCTCAGGGGTCAGACAGATTACTGTGTCTTCAAGCCACAGCATGTCGGGGTCACCCTGGTCAAGTATATCCCACATGTCAAGGTAAATGCTTAAATGTGTGTGTGTGTGTGTGTGTCTGTGTGTGTGTTGTCAGGCCTACATGAACTACCAGAGGCAGAGTACGGAGGGCTGGAGTATAGGCAACGTCCTGCTGGACTTCACAGGAGGGAGCTTCAGCCTGCTGCAGATGTTCCTGGAGTCCTACAACAACAGTGAGGACCCCCCACACACACACCACAGCATTTACACACACACACACATACCACAATACATACACATTGCAGCACATGCGTACACTTACACACACACACCACGCCACATAAATGCACACACACACTGGAATAACACAGACTATGTAGCACCTTAGGCAGTTTAACCCTATACGAAGCTTTGTCATATGGAGTCTAACCTTGCTCTTCCTCCTCCTGCTCCTCCTCTTCCTCCTCCTCTTCCTCCTCCTGCTCCTCCTCTTCCTCCTCCTGCTCCTCTTCCTCCTCCTGCTTCTCCTCTGCTTTGCTGAACTTCCAGATGAGTGGAAGATGATTTTTGGTGATCCCACTAAGTTTGGCCTGGGACTCTTCTCCATTTTATTTGATGTGATATTCATCATCCAACACTACTGTCTGTACAGACACAACACACAGTACCAGCCATGTGAAGGTACTGAGAACTAGTCATCAGTACTAGCCATTAGAAGACCAGGACTCAATGCCAGAACCAGCAAGTACTGGACCAGGACCACATTGTAGTATCAACTGGTAGTAGCCACAACCAGAACCAGAACCCAGTGCCAACTGGTACCGGACCAGACCAGGTCTAGACCCCGCTACCAGCTAATAGAAAACCTGGAACAGATCACAGTACCATTGCATACCGGACCAGGACCACATTCCAGCACCATCTATGGTAGGGTCCTCTAGAACTACTGGGTGACATTCTGGTGAACACAGGTCTTTTTCTGCTGCTTACAGAACCTTTTAAAGAGCACTTTGATCAGGGTGTAGGGAATTATTAAGTTTGAATACCACTTAATCAATTGTTTGGACATCATATAATTTTCCTGTTTACATTTTCTGTTATCCTTGAATTGCCAGAAGCCTTAATATGTGTATTGTGCAAATAAAATGTCTTCCTGTTTTCGATCAATTGGATTTATTATTGATTTTTGCTATTTGAAAATAATTTGTCCATCTAGTATGGTTGTGATGAACCCGGTCTTTCCCACCGGTTTCGCGCATGTCCAGCGCACAGTATTCTGGGTTAGTTCGAAAGCAAAATGGCGGACCTGGCAAATGAAGGTAAGAAGCCGCTATGGGGCGATGATAAACAAACGGTATGAATGGTTGTCAGCGACTCGTGTATGCAGTCTGGACCGCGGCAGTGCTCGCAGTTGGCGCACCGGAGTAGTCTGCTGCTCGGGGCTAAAAAGCGGTTTGAGGAAATGGCTAATTAGATTGTAGATCCCGGCCGTTGGTTGTACCGGGGGTTGGAGGGGGAGTAGGCAGACTGGACTGGGAAAAACGGAGAGGGGCGGGGCAGCTGTCTACAATGTGAAATTATGTAGCTAGATGGCTAGCAAAATATATGACTAACTAAGCTATTTTGACAGTTCGTCTACCAACTCCTTTCTTTACGTTAGGCTAACTGTATTACCCAAGAAGTACAACTAGCCAATCTGGGTCACATAGCTAACGTACGCCAACGACTATTGTAGCTAAATTATGTCAATTTATGGCATGTGAGGGTGTTAGACGTTAGACATCATCTTCATGTTGTCGCTACCACCGCTCTGTCCCTTCATTGTTTAGTGTGAGCTAGAACGTGGACAGATAGCTTTAGGTGCCCAAGCCAATAGCTGTCCAGCGTTGGGGCAAGAGCCTACGGAGTTTTGGTCAGAGCAGCGTTGAAGCCTACTTCACCGGGCTACATGCATTGTTAATGTAACTATTGCATGTTTACCATACCACACAGGCTTAACCTGTTTCATTTCTTCAGGCCCATTCAACTGCCGTGCCCTGTTCTAATCTTTCCTGTGGGCCTGGGGTGTGTGTGAGACAGAGAGAGAGTGAGACAGAGAGAGAGTGAGACAGAGAGAGAGTGAGACAGAGAGAGAGCGAGAGAGAGAGAGGTTGAATCGACATGTGGGATCAGAGGTCCCACCAACCAGCCATAAGAGGCTTAGACACCTCACACGTCCAAATGAAAGTGAGGAGATTAATGTAGGTACAGACAGACGGGTCTTGTCACTACTGTTTTGTTGAGCGAGTACAGCAGTTCTTTCCTCTACACCTCTCATCTCCTCTCCACTTCTCCCCCTCCTCTCCTCTTCTCGCTACAGAGTAAGGTATGGTGTAAACGCGAGAGCTAGAGAAGGAGAGAAGAAGCAGAGAAAACGAGGGATTGGAGAGGAAGAGAGAGGAGGTCTAGGTTGTCCAGACTGGGGAGAAGGAACAGAAGTGGTGGCAGTGAGAATGGAGGACGACCAGGGTGAGTTAAGGAGAGATGGAGAGGGAAATCTGGAGAAGTTAAGATATGGGATGCTGTGTGTCTTAACTAGCCTGTCCAGACCAGACCAGGTTGTGTCGTGTGTTCCCCAACTCCGTTCGAGAAGGTAAGGTAAAGGTAGAATACTTAATTGTCATTGTATACGATACAACAACATTTAGACGATTGGAACACTCCCAAAGCTACAATGTAGCACAGGCTGCTGGCTCGTACAGTCGGTAGATGTGGGTAGTCCTATAGGATAGTGTATCATGTTGCCTGGCTGTGTGTGCAGGGTGAAATTATAGAAAGTAAGTCACACATTCTGGCTCCATGACTTCCTCGTGGCTCGTACTATTAATAGTCATCAAGGGCGAATTACAGCTGAACTTGTCTGTCTTTCTGCACGCTTGCTTGCCTGTCTCTTTCTGCCTGTATGCCTGTCTGTCTGTCTTCCTGTCTGTGTCTGTCTGTCTGTCTGTCTGCCTGTCTTCTTGGCTCTGTCTGTATGTAGGTTATATTGTCTGTCTGACTCATCTTCCCAGCAGTCTTTCCCTCTCATACTGACCTTTCCCCATGTGTTACAGAGAAGCCAGCCTTAACCCCACCTGTGTTCGTCTTCCAGAAAGACAAAGCCCAGAAGGTGAGACACACACACCCTCTGTAAAACAGGCCACATCCTTAAAAGTCAACTTGATAACACTTGACTTCTGACCTTTGACTTCTGATCTCTCTCTCGTATCTCTCTCTCTCATCCTCCCTCTTTCTATTTTGGACAGAGGCCAGCAGAGGGATGCAGTGCAGAGGATGGAGGAGGTGAGGATGAAAGGGGATGAGGATGGAGGGGATGAGGAGGAGGAACACCCTGTATGTTCTAATGTGTGTGTGTGTGTGTGTCCAGACTCTACAAGAGATGACAGGAGTTACTGTCCGCCAGCCAAGAGGGAGAGGACCTTGTCTTTAAACCAGAACTCATCCTCACACTCAGGTGTGTGTGTGTGAGAGAGACACAGGGGCTTGTTGTGCTGACACGGTTTCATCTCTGCTGTCAGACGTGTTATGTATTCAAATCGGAACGATGTTCCTCTTTCTGTCTCTCTCTCTTCCTCTTTCTGTCTCTCTCTCTTCCTCTCGTTCTCTCAGAGGAGAAAACGGGGGGATTTCGCCTGAAGCCTCCTACTCTGATCCACGGCCAGGCACCCAGTGCAGGTAGGTCTCCCCTCTCTCCCCTTGTCTCCTTCCTCTCTCCTTCTTCCTCCTCCTCTCTGCCCTGCTGCCTGTGTGCTGGCAGACCGGGTGTGTTTGACGGTGTGTTTGTTCTGAGTATGTGTGTGTGTGTGTGTTTTGGTGCAGGTGTTCCCAGCCAGAAGCCCAAGGAGGAGCACCATCGTAGTGTCCTCCGACCAGCCGTCCTACAGGCCCCCAGCAGCACCACGCTACCACACACAGGTACACAAACACACACACAGGTACACAAACACATACAGGTACACAAACACACATACAGGTACACAAACACACACACAGGTACACAAACACACAGGTACACAAACACACACACAGGTACACAAACACACACAGGTACACAAACACACAGGTACACAAACACACACAGGTACACAAACACACACAGGTACACAAACACAGGTACACAACACAGGTACACAAACACACACACAGGTACACAAACACACACACAGGTGCGCACACACACACACAGGTACACAAACACACACACAGGTGCGCACACTAACACAGGTGCGCACGCACACACAGTTGTGTGCAGATGCACACCCGGGGTTCACACGTGCGTGGCGGTGTTCTTGCAGGTGTGAACAGCGGGACCAACGGTGTGAACTGCTCATCGGAAACCCCCGCCGTCTCCCACGCCGACGACCACGCCTGCAGCACGGACGACACGCACGCTGTCGCGGGTGACTGACTACCGCCGCGCACGCCGCACAAACACGGCCGACGTCTTCGCTCCTGGATTTAGCTGACATCCATCTCCTTTTCTCACTTCTCCTCTCCTCTCCCCATCTCTCCTGTCCTCTCCTCTGCTCCCCCTGACAGGAGTGTAAGAGCAGGAGTGAGAGCCAGAGAGGGAGAGGAGGGAGAGAAGGGAGGGTGGAGAGGAAGGAGCCCCCTGCGGAGTTTGTGTTTGGGCAGAACGTTAAGGACAGAGCCAAGGTCTGTCAGGCACCCTGGCCCCCCCTGCCTGCAGGGATGAGATCTCATCTCGCTGGTTTGATGTCCAGCATTTGTGTGTGCGTGTGTCCACGTGACTCCGTGGTGTGTGTGTGTGTGTGTGTGTGTGTAGGTGGACGACTGCAGCGAGTCATCAGACAGTAAAGACAGTGGTGTGTCAGCAGACCCTCCTCCAGGAGAGACAAACTACTTCCTGCAGTACATCAGCACTCCCAGGTCAGATGAACACCAGTACAGACCAGTTTTAACCAGTTGAAACCAGTACAGACCAGTATTAACCAGTTGAAACCAGTACAGACCAGTATTAACCAGTAGAAACCAGTACAGACCAGTACACACCAGTAAAAACCCAGTAGAACTACAAAAACACTGAGAAACACATCGTACACCAGTGCGAACCGGTGGAACCCAGCAGAAAACAGTAGACTTGGGTAGAACGCAGTAGAGATGAGTGGAGACCCAGTAGACTCGGGTAGAGTGTGTAACAATGCCTCCTGTGCTCCCCAGCTCCCAGACTGCCGCCCCCGACTCAGACTCTTCGGCCAAGTTTGTGTTTGGGCAGAACATGTCGGACCGGGTCCTGGTGAGGAAACCTGCTTCCTGCTTCACATCTCTGGTTCTGTTCACTTCAGCTCTGGTCTGTCTGGCTAGCTGAACGACTGGCTGGCGAATTGACAGTCAGAAAGACAGTGACAGTAGTGGTGTGTCAGAGGGACATGTTTGTCAACGTGTGTGTTTCTGCGTGTGTCTTGTTGGTGTGTCGTCTCTCCAGAGCCCTCCAGCAGAGGGCAGCACAGAGCCGCTTGGCCCCGCCCCCAGACAGCCCCGCCCTCCAGAGCGCAGCACAGAGAAAGGTGGGTGGTGGTCTTGGTGGTGGTGGTGCTGTGGCAATGTTGAAGGATTTCATTGTGATACTAATAGTGTCGCGGTGACGTCGCGGTGACGTCGTTCCCCTCAGAGCCCAGTGCGGCGGTGGAGTCGCTGGAGGCTTCTGCGGCGGCCTACACCAAGGCCACAGGCACGCCACTGCCTGCTGGAGAAGGTGGAGGTGATCACGGGAGAGGAGGCGGAGAGCAACGTGCTGCAGGTGTGGAAGGGGGGGGGGGGGGGGGGCGAGACGGAGGGGGCTAGACGGGTTGCTAGGGTGACCTGAGGCAGTCAGTGCTTCGAGACCGGTACTTATGATGTGAGTTAATCTGTGTGTGCGTGTGTGCACGTGCAGATCCAGTGTAAGCTGTTTGTGTTTGACAAGCTGTCCCAGTCGTGGGTGGAACGAGGCAGAGGGCTGCTCAGGCTCAATGACATGGCCTCCACGGACGACGGGTCTCTGCAGTCCAGGCTGGGTGAGAGTGCGAGAGTGGCACGTGGCTCGGTAATAGATGGGGCGTTTATCGTTTTTGCTTCTTTTCTAATGCCTGTCTATGCACACCCATGTGTGTGTGTGTGTGTGTGTGTGTGTGTGTGTGTGTGTGTGTGTGTGTGTGTGTGTGTGTGTGTGTGTGTGCGTGTGCGTGTGCGTGTGCGTGTGCGTGTGCGTGTGCGCGTGTGCGTGTGTGTGTCAGTGATGCGGACCCAGGGCAGCTTGCGCCTCATCCTGAACACCAAGCTGTGGGCCCAGATGCAGACAGAGAAGGCCGGAGAGAAGAGCCTCCGTATCACAGCCATGGACACGGAGGACCAGGGCCTGAAGGTGTTCCTCATAGCGGTAAAACAGCACTCTTCCTCCTGACCCGGGCTAACTAGCCTAGTCTAGCTGACCCAGGCTAACTAGCCTAGTCTAGCTGACCCAGGCCAGGGTTGCCAGGTCTGTGTGACAAAACTAACCCAATGACCAATAAAACCAGCCCAAAAACCAGCCCAATATCAGAACTCAAAATATGCCCCTGCCAAACCATATACACTGCTTTTAAAGTCCAACAGCATTGTTAGCATTGCCAAATGTATTGTAATATCTACAAAGTTACACCAAATGTTTAGTATGCCAGCATTAAAAGCAGTTTTCAGGAGGTTTTCTTAGGAGACTGAGAGCATTAGGCACGTGTGCACACGCACAGTGCATGTGTGTATGTGGGCGTGTCCCATGTCCACCTGGAGTCAATTTTGTAGGATTTGGGTATAAATAAATTATTTCATTTAAAATATGGATTTTTATTTAAAGGGGCGATTGATTGCAAAACCGATTTTACCTTGTCATAGCTGAAAAATGACAGTTTGGTGTGTAAAATAGACATACAGTGAACCTCAAAGGCCATTGACGCCTCTTTCCTATGCAAATCACACAATTTGTAACTGCTGCTGTGAAACGATAGATTTAAAAAGAAAATCCCCCGCTGTGACGTCCCACCGAGGCTCCACCTTTTTTGGCTCTTTGTAAGGCGATCCTGTTTGCTTCGACAACAGAAGTGGAAACAACTAACGTAATCATTTCAAATGATATCTAGTCAATCTGTTGAAAACAGTGTTGTGTAGACACAATAGATGTATTTGTACGTTTTTATTTCAAGTCTCCACCTTCGATGTTTCAGTGAGTGCTGTTGGCCGTGTTGCGTCTTTGCTCCGCAGGCAGCTTCACTCGTTGTAGACCAACCAATCAGCGCGCAGCTGATCTATATATTCATGCGCATACCAGAAAAGGAGAAAACCTAGCGTTTTTTCCCGGGAAAATTTCACTGGATGTATAAGGGGGCATAGAACAGCACCCGGGCCATTTTCAGCCCAACCAATGTTGCATACCCTATTCAGAGACCTTAAGGAACAGTGTGAAATACCCCAAAAGCCCAGTCAATCGCCCCTTTAAAGATATTCATGTGATTTACATGCAAAATAGGTCTACCCGAACCAGCGGACAAAAAATTCAACCTACGGCAACACTTCAAAAGTAGCCCAATTCTGACCTGGCAACACTGACCCAGGCTAACTAACCCATGCTAGCTAGGCTACGCTACTTCACCTATGTTAACTGCCCCAGTCTAACTGTGGTGTCCGTGTCCCCAGGCCAGTTCTAAGGACACAGGCCAGCTGTACGCCGCACTGCATCACCGTATCCTGGCCCTCCGGAACCGCTCGGAACAGGACCCGGAGCCCCGCCCACCCCTGCCCCCCGGCCACGCCCCTCAGTCCAATGAGGATGACAGTGACGAGGACCGTGCCCTCAACCATGCCCCTGCTGCCACGGCGACAGGCGCCGCCCCTAATGCCACGGAGACGGGCCCTGGTGAGAGAACTTCCTGTGTTTCCAGCGCCATCAAAATGGATGACCTAGAGCTATGACCTAGCAGGTACTCACTCCTCCTCTCCTCTCCCCACCTCCCCTCTCCCCTCCACACCTCTCCTATCCCCACCTCTCCCCACCTCTCCCCTGCCCACCCCTCCTCTCCTCATCTTCTCCAGGTCTGTCTGAGGGAGCTGTGCCCCAGACCAGTGGCAGTTCGTAGCGCCACCCCCCCCCCCCCCACCCGCTTTTGTGCTACAATAGCCAGGACCCCTTCAGGCATCTGTGTGGACACCTAGATCAGGGTCTTGAAGGGGTCCTTACGGGGGTAGCACAGGCGGTCCCAAGACGGCCTGGATTCACCTCCCTGACCCCCGACAGGGCTTCTGTCACAAACACTAATGCTGCCATGTTTATAAGAGCTACAGCCCAGGATCAGGTGGGGCCTACGTGCACACACACACACACACACACAAGTACATGCACACACACAAGTACATGCACACACTAAAATGCACAAAAACACGAACACACACACATTCAAACGCACACAGGTACACAAAAACACACATCCGAACACACACATTCTACTACTGTAGATGGTTAACTCATCTAACTCTGCAGATATCTCTAATATCAGCCATATCTCTAGAGATATCCTTGACATCTCAAGATATATCTCACTTGTTTCTAATGTATTTGTCATATCTCTGGAAATATATCTAATATTACTGTATTATCCCTATCTTTATTTCTTTTCCACTTTCCAGATATATCTTTAGATACTCACATTTCTTTTATCTCTAGTATCTGAGATACCTGTTGTCTTGGTTACATATCTGAGATACCTGTTGTCTTGGTTACATATCTAAGATATTGTATAAAGGTGTACTGCTTTCATGTTCTACAAGCCTTTGATGTGAAAATTTGTATTTTTGACTACATAAAAACATACGAAGAAAAAGTTCCAAAAAAAGTACTTAGACACATTGTTGTTTAAAATGTATAAATCCTATAATATGTATATTATTGAACGAGAAGCCTTTTCAGTGTAAAAAAAAAAAAAGACAAAATATCAAAATTTTCCTTATTTTGTACTCTTCACTTGAGACAGTAGAATCTTCAATGTTGACTGTTTTGTCTAGTGTTCCATTCTAGACAGTAGAATCTTCAGTGTTAATTGTTGGTCTTTAGTGTTCCATGTTTTTGCTATTATGTTCTGTCTGGGCTGATGTAGCAAACATGTAGGAAGACATATATGTGTTTAGATGACATACATGTGCCAGGAACAGTCCTCATTGTGAATGTATGATCTCCTATGGAGCCTCAGTGCTCTCCAGCACTTTCCCTTCCCTGCCTGTGCGGCTGTGATAATACTAGAACTGTACTCCCATCAATATGAATTTAATATGAGCAAATGCTGGGTCTGGATCCAGAGCTAGGTATTTTTAACTAGTCATAATCCAATTCTATGTAGAAAAAAAAAGAACCTGTTATGTAGACCAACAGTCAATAGACTAATGGACCCGAATCAGAGATCCAGACTTAGCACAGATACGGGCTACCTAAACTGGATTATGACTCGCTAACAACACCTCCAGGCCTGGACCCAGGCCCATTAGCCCAGGACCTAGGCCCATTAGCCCAGGACCGCAACCCAGGCCCATTAGCCCAGGCCTGGACCCAGGCCCATTAACCCAGGACCGTGACCCAGGCCCAGAAACGAGCCTGACCCAGAAATACTAGCTCCAAGGAGGAAACATAATGAGCCTAGGCTAGGAATACTAGCCGTCTTGGCTAGGGAATGCCAGCTGATGTGGCTAGGAATACTAGCCGTCTTGGCTAGGGAATGCCAGCTGATGTGGCTAGGAATACTAGCCGTCTTGGCTAGGGAATGCCAGCTGATGTGGCTAGGAATGCTAGTTGTTGTTGCAAGGAATGCTACCTGAAATGGCAGGCTTCTCTTTGATGCTATTGGCTATAGTAGCTAGCATATTATGGCTAGTCAATGGTTGCTAATTAACTGGGTAGGCAAGGCTAAGGTTGCCGAGGGATACGTAGGGTAACAGTGTGGAAATAACATTTCTAGAATTCCTTATGTAGCAAGCTCCAGCACAGAGGGATATTACCAGGTCAAACTATCATTGTTGTTTTTCTTTCAACTTTAGTATAAAATGACAAGAAAACAGACACAAAAAATTACATCTAAATAAAAACTAATCAAAACCACTTGTTACAAAAGAGTTGATGCAAACATGTATTGACTGTACTTCAGAAATACAATAAAATCTTTAACAGAAACTGAGATCTTAATTCTCTGTATGATGCATGGCACTTTTTTATTATTTCCATCTAGGATGCCATCCACTACTCGCTTTGTGCAGACTACACTTCCATGGCACACCACATGAGGGCGCTAGCTTGATTGTTAAGGCCCGGCATATTCTAAATGAGTCTTATAGTTTATGATGTGGCTCCACATAGACTCATTGTTAGAGCTATATCTGCTAACTATTTCTATTCTGGGGATTGTTGCATTAGATCTAGGTGGTATCAGCCGGTTACCTGTTCACACACATACCTGACTATTTTGGTTCTTGGAGTGGTATTTTTATAGCAAAGTTTTAACATTGGAGTGAACTAGTGTTTCACAGCAAACCTGTACTAAAAAGAGACACTTTTACATAGCTTCAGTGTTCCTGTGCATGCATGGGAGACTCTGACAGAACGCCTTCTCTGTAGCACTCCATCCAGTCCAGAACCCGGGGTCCTGAAGTCTCCACATTTACGATACTCTAACGATGCGATGTTAATATACCTCTCTGATCTAACGAGTTTGGCTAGCTGTCGTGACCTCTCAGGTGGGCTTTGGCTACGATGGAGATATGGTTGTTCTGCTAGGTTCTCCTGTCTCTGCACAGGAACTGCAGCTCTTTTGCAGTGATCGTTAAGGAGCCTAATGACGAATCATGGTCAGAATTATGTAGGCCCATGCTAAACCCCTTCACCAAGTTTCATACAAATCGGGCTGGTAGTTTTGGCGTAATCCTGTTCACACACATACACGGGAGAGAAAACATTACCTTCCTCCCTGCAACGGTTTTGTCTGGGGGGTTTTTAAACCCCAAAAAGTCCCACACAGCTGACTCTTCCTTTTTGGGACTGAGGCCATTGTACAACAGGTCAAGGTACAGCGTAGCGTTAGCGTGCCAAGTTGATGCCTTCTCTGCGGAGTGCAGACTGCTTTGCTATCGCGAGTCACGCTCCTTGTGGAAGTGGAGACAAGCCCACTGAGTTTCAGTAGGATAAAGACCTGACAGTGTTTTGATGGAGTATCCCCTGGAGGGAGACCCTGTAGAGGGGAGACCCTGGAGGGAGACCCTGTAGGGCAGCGGAGCAGAGAACATGTGACCTGTCATCTCATGCTCGAACCACTGAGCTAAAACTAACAGTGATTTGTTGCCTCCGACATGCAAGCACCCCAGTTCCCATCAGTCCTGTACTGCATGCCTGGACTGCAGTAGGGCCCTCTGACCCACAAGCACCCCAGTTCCCATCAGTCCTGTACTGCATGCCTGGACTGCAGTAGGGCCCTCTGACCCACAAGCACCCCAGTTCCCATCAGTCCTGGACTGCATGCCTGGCCTGCAGTAGGGCCCTCTGACCCACAAGCACCCCAGTTCCCATCAGTCCTGTACTGTATGCCTGGACTGCAGTAGGGCCTCCGACATGCAAGCACCCCAGTTCCCATCATGCTTTGACAGCCAGGTCTCCACTGTGCAAGCTTCCCAGTTCACATAATGCTTGAAATGGAACAGGAAGATGATAAAAATAACTTTTTAAGTTATGGATTTTTTAAAGATAAATTGTAATATAACAAACTACTTCCAACTTCTTTAAGGGCAGCCCAATGCAACATCCCATGGGATTTGAACCCAAGAACCCAACATAGCCTTAGCTTTCATGGTACACATGCTTATCCACTGAGCCATCTGGGACACAAGCAAACATGAACTTGTTGGTAATACATCCTTAAGGATGAAGTCTGAGGTCATTAAAGTGACAGTTTCTGCAAGGAAAGACCATTGCAGCCTTCCATGGGATTTGAACCCAACACCCTTAACCTTCATGGTAAACATGCTTATCCACTGAGCCATCAGGGACGCAAGCATACATGAACTCGTTGGAATACATCCTTAAGGTTAAGTGTGAGGTCTAAAACATGCAGTCAGTTTTGAGCATGGTGGTTCCCCATTGACTCAACGTTAGAGCTAGATCTGCTAACTGTTTCTATCCTGGGGATTGTTGCATTAGATCTCATTCATCTGGATAGGTGGTATTGGTCATGTGATCTGATTGCCAATTAACACCAATGATTGCCAGGTGTGTTTCACAAATGAGTGCATGATTATGAGCAAGTGTGACTGTCCACATCCATCATTTATGGTGGAAGGGTTTGTGTGATTGACTGAAGAGCAGAAGGTTGTAGGTTAATGTCCCCTGAGATGCTTTTGGAGGAAAAAGTTCATAGATGCATGGCTGTTTTTAAAGATACGTAACCCCGACAGGTAAGGGAAGTGAGTCCCTGATAGTCTGGTGGATAAGCATGGATACTATGCAGGCTGGTTCTGGGTTCAGAACTGGCTGGTGGACTCTATGTGCAACATTCCCACTGCTTCCTTGCTGTATGTAGTCAGATGGCTGAGCGGTGAGGGAGTCGGGCTAGTAATCTGAAGGTTGCCAGTTCGATTCCCAGCCGTGTCAAATGACGTTGTGTCCTTGGGCAAGGCACTTCACCCTACTTGCTTCGGGGGGGAATGTCCCTGTACTTACTGTAATTCGCTCTGGATAAGAGCGTCTGCTAAAATGACTAAATGTAAAACACACTAGTGTGTCTTTGAGAAGGGCTGTTTTTAAACATAAATATTAGCAAGTGAGGCCCCAGTGGCCTAATGGGTAAGCAAGCAAACTATGCAGGGAGGCCAAACACAACAACTTGCATCAAATCCCAGCTCATGGCCTGAATACAGCTGGGGCTCCACTGTGCAAGCTCCCCAGGTCCCATCATGCTTGCTTCTTGTCACAAATGGAACAGGACGATGATGGAAAGCCAAGTGTGTTTTTTTAAAAACATTTTTAAGAGATATTTTAATATCATGGACACTTTCTGCATTCTTTAGGGCTGATCAATGAAGCCATACATGGGATTTGAACCCAAGACCCTTCAGAAAGGCCTTAACGTTCACGATACACATGCTTATCCACTGAACCACAACCAAACATGAACACGTTGAAAATACATTCTTGAGGTGAAGTGTGCTATTTTTAAAAGAGTTTCTGCTTATTTTTTTCTGAGTATTTTGTATAATCCATCAATTCAACACAGTTGGCCACCTATTCTGTACTCCGAGACAATAGGTGTGTTCGACTTAATGCAGCGCCAGCGACGCTGACAGCCTTGAATCTGAGAATGCTATTGGCTGCTTCAAGTCAGCCGGGCTGCAGGCGGCTGCAGACGACGCCGGCGCTGCATGAAGTCGAATGCACCTAATACATTGTCATGTGATTAATTGTAGCCCATTCTTGACTCTAACCACTGAAATACTGTTCAAACTACCAATCCTAGATCTACCATTGCTCTTTTTAACCCTTGTGCTGCCTTCGGGTCACATGACCCAAAGTTTCATAACGAACCATCGTTGTGTTTACCCAATTTTACCCAATACAAAACAAATAATTTTATTTTAACTTTCGCAATGTGGGGGGTCTGAGACACCCATACGGTTAAAAGAAAATTCTTCACTTTGTTTTTGTATGCGGTAAAGTTGGCAATACGATGATGGGTCACAACGACTGATGGGTCAGAATGACCCGAAGATAACACAAGGGTTAAACGCTGTATTTGCATGTCTCTTGCTAACCCCGTTTTTATCACTAAGTAGACTAAAGCACACATTCATTTGCCATACTATGATGAACCCCTTTATTACAATGTTTTCCTTTATTTTCCTTTTTTATGTATACAAGATTCAAAAGCCAGACATTGAAAAAGGTATAATTCTGTTATTAAAAATGGCACATTTATTGCTACATTACTGTTATATACAGGACAGTTCTCAATAACTACTTTATATAAAATAAAAAATAAAAAGAACTAAAGTTGAGAGACAGGGACTGGAGGCACTCTGAAGACTCCACAGCAGTTGTGATTGTGTCCCGTCTGCTAGGGTTGGACGCTGTGAGCGGCCATGTTTGAACACCGCAGGAGAAAACTCCTCCCCCCCCTTCTGGTGTGGTTCAGCCAACCTGACTGAATACTGACAGGAGAAAGCAGAAGGTTGCTGCCGAATCGAGATTAGAAATGACAAAAACGTGTGATCGATTCGTGCTGCCGCTGTGTTTAATACAGGTTTCCAGTTGTTGCTTTTCCATGTCGTCAAGACCCTGAAGAGAGAGGAGTCTTTGCCTCTGAAGTGTTCAAACAAGACACCTGTCATTATTCATTCAGGTCCCAAGACACAGAAAACACACCCTCCATCTCCCCCTCCCTCCCTCCCCCACCCCACACCTCAGAACACAGATGGTACATCAGTCAATCATCGTGGGATGTTCACAAAATACTCAATGACAGCAAATCATATCAGTCCTTTCTTACATTTCTGGGACGGGAAAAAAATAAAAATAAAATCATCGCAAATATTCAGTACACATTTACTTAACCTTGTAATAGAGACACACATTTGAGTACTTGATAGACCCCTTAGGAGAGGTTGCTGTCTGAAGTCTTCCAGGAGACTGTTTTTCGAGAGGATTATTTAAGAGAGGTTTCAAGAGGGAAATAGAAGTCGCTGCAGATGAGTGTATGAGTCAAGATACAGGGATGTTCTGGAATGATGCCGTCGCACCACTTGACGCTAGTTCTAGAACGTTGAGAGGCTCCATTCATGGTGGCTTGTAATCTCCCAGTAAACTTGAAATCGGAAGCCGGGAGAGGGGAGGGGGTGGGGAGGGGTTGACAAATCAACAAACCAAAAACAGGACCCGACTCAACCTTCACTGACCAGCTGTTTGGACACCTGGCCAAATCCAGTTGCAATAAAAAGCAACAAAAACATAGAAAAACTAACGAGATCTAAATATCGTTTAAATGTTTATTCAACTAGATACACTGGCAGAAGGGTTCGCTCGCTTCCCGTTTTGAAGCTTCTTCCTGAAATGTGTGTGAAGGAGTTTAGGTGAACTCTGCAGAGGAGTGGCCTCACCAGAGAGACTGGGTGAAATGATATGGGTGGACAAGAGAAAACTGTCGCAGAGTTAAAGAAAATACAAATTCAGGCACTGAAAAGGCATCACTCTCCACTCTTGACATCGCTAGTCTTGAGAAGGAAAAGGCCACACTATTGATTTGTAAAATTTGTTTTGTTTTTTTTTTCTTCTTTTTTTTTCTTTCTTTCCTCTCGCCCTTTTTTTCTTTTTCTTAAAAAGTAAACTTAAATCTTTTATCACCAATACTACGACCACAGGAGATCCACGATGCCATCCTTCCCCCTGGGATCACACCTGCCCTCTCGTTCCCCACCCTCGCACCCCCCCCCCCCCCCCTGCACCGATCTCCAAGCATCCGCCTGGTTCGAGGGTTTCCTCTTAGACCAACCATACGCTTTTACATCCATGCAGAAGAGTTGACATCTAAAAGATTTCAGGGAGAAAGGGGGGGGGGGGGATCTAGTTCATGTCTGACGACACGGCAATAACTTATCACAGGAATTAACACTGTTACCCACCTCCCTCCTGTTCCTTACGCACAAAAACAACAACACAACAACGACGTCGCTATGTCAGACATGTCGGGACATCGTCTGCGTAGTGACCAGCACCCTGTAGGAAGAGCGCAGATAGAACTTGGAAACGAAGGTAAACAAACGAGAAAAAAAAAAAAGGAAGGAAACCTAGGAGGGACATATGAATGGTACATTCAAAAACCAGTTTGCATAATTACTGTCGGCCCAGAGCTACACGGCCCCGGAGGCGGACCCAGTAAGAACACTGCAACAGAACAGCGACACACACACACACACGCACACACCTGCAACACGGCCCTGTTTGAAGAACCAACATTTTTGAAATGATATATATTTTGTGGGGTTGTTGCTGAGAAAAATCAACTCTATAAAACACAGGCTAGGTCCAGCTGTGACCTCCTGTTCTCCTGTTCCAGTCAGGTGAGCGGTCTCTCTAGACCTCCAGACCCAGACCGGGTGCCCCCGACTAACTCACTGCTCACTAACACAGGTAGCCGTTATGGAAAATTCATTTAAATTTCAATATCTTCGTTTCACTCATCTACTATACACTCTAAACTTCCAACTAATATTGTCATTTGTTATTTAGAAATCTACACTGTATAGACTAACAAAAAATATATATTTGTATATATATTCCTTTTTTTTTTTATTATCATTTTTTTATTTTTTTATTTACTCAACTTAGAAAAGCCCATCCCACGGGAGAGAATGTACTGTGCGACGTCAAGGTCCGTTTGACCAATCACACAGGGGCGTGGCTTCGGGTGCCTGGGGGAAAATTGATGGGAATGATCGTTTTAAGAGGAGACGACTTTGCAACCACTAGTTACAGTGGCCTGTCTGGAGTCAGAGTAGGATGGAGGGGGGGGGGGGGCTAAATGAGGGGGACATTCCTGGCACATGAGTACTAACTAGGCCAGAAGCCTTTCAGGGTGTTCTAGTTCTGCCTGTCTTCTCTGCAGCCAAGCAGACTTCCGAATGCACAGGAGCAACTATCACAACAGATGTCTAGGGGAAGGAAGAACAACTTAAAAAGACTAACGTGATCGACACCAGAACTAGTCAGGCCCACAGCTTCCTGTTGACCCTCTAACTGCTTCCTGTTCACCCCCTAACTGCTTCCTGGGGTAAAAGGTTAATCTTACTTTCATTCTCATGGGCGTGGCTACATAACATATGTAAGACTGTACCATTACACAGGGAACACTACATTTATAAAACTTTTGCTCATACACATAAGCAATCCCTTAACAAATGTTCCTTTGCACGTAAGCAATTTGCTTAAATGTCTTGTGGTATAAAACATGTAAGAATTAGGCACAAATCCTTGATTATATGAGTTATTAGTCAGGGGCGATTCTGGCAGCCCTCGGCAGTGTGTGTAGTCCCAGAACAACACTACTCCATCTTATCATGGAAGATAAACTAAAACAAATAATATGTATAGCAAATTAAAATAAAAAATCAAATCAAAAACAAGTTCTTCACATTTGAGCTGGTAAGTCAGGGACTGGGGGTGATGGGCAGACAGATTGTGTCAGTTTTGGCAGTGTGAATGCGTGAATTCGAGTGTGTGTGGATGTGTGCCTGGAAACTGAACATGGCCGTACACACACACACACACACACATTGTCATCACTGTCAGTATATGTACACACACACACACATACACACTGAGGGATAGGTGGAAGAATCAGGTAAGGCCAGGTCGTCTCCCATCAGCCAATGGAATTCCAGAAATCTGGAGCAGGAAAAATGGATGGTATTACAATAGTACTACCAAAGCAGTATTAGCATTACCACTACATTACTCCCTGGTATTAGCTTTAGCATTACCACTACATTACTCCCTGGTATTAGCTTTAGCATTACCACTACATTACTCCCTGGTATTAGCGTTAGCATTCCCACTAGCTTTTAAAAAGCAACTCAAGACTTTGCTATTCAAGCAGGCTTTTAGTTAGTTGAGGGTTTTTATGGTTGTCTGTCATGTTTTTATTTCTATTTAAATGTTCTGTATTCTTTATTTGTAGTGTTATATTGCATTGTTGTGAAGCACTTTGTGATTTTATCTGCAAGAGGTGCTATACAAATAAACTTTACTTACTTACTTTACACTTCATTACTCCCTGGTATTAGCGTTAGCATTCCCACTACATTACTCTCTGGTATTAGCGTTAGCATTCCCACTACATTACTCCCTGGTATTAGCGTTAGCATTACCACTACATTACTCTCTGGTATTAGCGTTAGCATTCCCACTACATTACTCCCTGGTATTAGCGTTAGCATTACCACTACATTACTCCCTGGTATTAGCGTTGGCATTCCCACTACATTACTCCCTGGTATTAGCGTTGGCATTCCCACTACATTACTCCCTGGTATTAGCGTTAGCATTCCCACTACATTACTCCCTGGTATAAGCGTTAGCATTCCCACTACATTACTCTCTGGTATTAGCGTTAGCATTACCACTACATTACTCCCTGGTATTAGCGTTAGCATTCCCACTACATTACTCCCTGGTATTAGCGTTAGCATTCCCACTACATTACTCTCTGGTATTAGCGTTAGCATTCCCACTACATTACTCCCTGGTATTAGCGTTAGCATTCCCACTACATTACTCTCTGGTATTAGCGTTAGCATTCCCACTACATTACTCCCTGGTATTAGCGTTAGCATTACCACTACATTACTCCCTGGTATTAGCGTTAGCATTACCACTACATTACTCCCTGGTATTAGCATTAGCATTACCCCCAGCAGCATTACCTGGTATTACATATGGCTGACTGAGTTGTGGCCGTCGCCCCCCAGGCCCGGGTGCCCTCCAGACAGCTGCATGCCCGCCTCACCGACGCCGGACACCTTCTCCTCCTCCCTCCTCTTCAGGCAGGCGGCCTTGGGGTTGAGGTTGCGTTCTGTTGGGGGGGGGGAAAGCAGAGAACACAGTAACACGGGGGGTCGTACGTGGCGGGAGCGGAGAGCCGACCTCTAGCTGGCACGTTTCGTCCAACACCAGGCAGTCAACGTCATACTCAACCTGGAGCAGCAAGGGGTCAGCTTCAAGTGTGTGGAGGTTACGTTTGTAGTCCCTAGCATATAGTAACTAATATGTAGTACCTAGCATGTGGTAACTAGTATGTATTCCCTAGCATGTCATAACTCGTATGTAGTCCCTAGCATGGTTTATAACCAGTATTCAATACCACGTGTCTGTTTTTTGCTAGTGTGTATAGGTGTCTTAACTCCTAGGCTAATGTAGTATATCTAGCATGTCGACCCAAGCATGGTTAAAGATTAGCATGTGTTACCAAGTGTCTAGCTCCTAGCGTGTGGTATCTATTGCGCATTACCCAGTGCGCAGGATGGTCCCTAGTGTGTGGTCCAAGTACAAGCAGTAAGGCTCGGTACCTCTAACTTGTTGCTCCAGGTTGAGTATAACGTTGACGGCCTGGTGTAGGATGAGCAGTTTGGTCTGAGGTTTATCGTTGGTGAGATGCAGCTGGCACATCCTGCCCAGCTCCTTGAACGCCTCGTTGATGTCGCGCACGCGCAGGCGCTCGCGGGCGTTGTTGGCCACCCGGCGCTCCTTCTCGCGCTCCACCTTCAGCTCCGGGGGCAGGTCCTCGTCGTCCTCCTCGTCGTCTTGACTTTTGGGGGGGCAGGGGCGAGGAGGAGGAGGATGGGGGAGGGAGGAGTGGAGGAGGAGTGGAGGGGGAGTGGAGGAGGAGGATGGAGGAGGGAGAGGAGGATGAGGGAAAGGAGGGTAGGAGGGGGATAGGGGAGGAGAGAGAGAGAGAATGGGATGAAGCCTTGGGACCAAACTGTTGAAGTAAGCGTGCCTACCTGGAACACCAACTTGCTCTGCTTGCGCATGTTAACGGGCCCGGCTGCTGAGGGTGGGCGGAGCCAGATATGCTGGTTTGTGTACCAGGGGAAGGACTTTTTCCAAAACATCAGCATTCTGATTGGTCCTACACATCCATACGGACCCGGACATTTGCGTTTTCAGCTTTAGAGCCCGTATTTGTGCGTGGTAAAAACCCACATGCAGCAATTTGGAAAATGTTCAGACTCAAAACACATTTCATACATTGGCTGCACTCCAGTGCACAGTCCGTGAAAATACATGGCAGTGTTAACTAGGCATAGAGACACACAATTCCTAACAGCTTGCGTTTAGTGCTTGGAACAAAAGCACAAAAGATTAGCGATTACTCATCCCACATAGGTTGGAAATAAACATGCACGTACGGGTTATGTACCCTGGCAAAAGACACATGTGCCCTGCCATGAACACACGGCCGAACCCTGACCAAGCCCATGTATGTTCCCTGGTCTTAAAACACGCGTGAGGCGCCTGTCGCAGCAGCTCACGAGAGGAGACTTACTCATTGGGCTGGTCTGTGAGGTTAGAGAGGATCTGGAGGGCCAACGCCTCCTTTCTGTAAACAACGAAGGATGGGAGGAGGGGGGAGGAAAGGGGGGGGGGGGACAGTCAAAACCTAACAAACCTCAGGGAGAGCCACAGCACATACAGTAGCAGTCCTCACAAGACAGATGACTAGGAACACCAAACTGTGTGTGTGTGTGTGTGTGTGGAGCAGGCTCTCGCTGGCCTCAGCTGCTCACTGAGCAGAGGAAGGGAAACGGAAGCCCCCTCCACGTGTTTGCATTTCCACCTATGTGGGACAAAGCAATCAACACCGGTCCTTTCTACGAAGTGTTTTCCCGATCGTTTCCGGGCAAGTCAGACGGCGGTTTGTCGGGCCCGGGCCAAGATGGCCGACCCCTGGTTCGGGTGGGCTCCTTACCTCACTCTGGTTCGAGCCATCTTGCTCTCGTTCTTGTCCTCCTCGGACTTGTCGGCGATGGAGGAGTTCTCGTCGTCGTCCTTGTCCTCCCTCTTGATGTCCGAGCCGCTGGAGGAGTGGGTGGGAGAAAGGACAGAGTGGAGAGAACAGAAGGAGAAAGAGTGAGAGAAAGAGAGATCAGAGAAAGATATTGAAGGTGACAGCTACGTATGGAGCCGAGAGTGACTAGCAGTGGTGGATCAGATATATATTTGGGGGGTGTGGTGTTGAACCCGACTGGTTACGTCATGCCTTCGCCCCCTCTTCTTCTGTCTTTCTTGTGTATCCGTTGTAGCACACATCTCTGAAGCGTTGGCTCAGGGCCAATGCCGCGATGTTGTTGCGTATCTTAGTGCTGTTGTCTGTGTCACTGTAGTGAGTGCCTCACCCCCCACGGCCGTGGTGATCACCCCTCTGGGGCGCCCATACGGTCGTTGGACGACCCGTATACGGTGATGGCTTGGTATGTGGCCCTTCTTCCAGGCTCGGGTTCCTTGCCCATTCTATGGATTTTTGCTGTGGCGCAATCAGGAGGTGTGGGGAGGATAGTCTCGGGTGTGTTAGACACGGATTGCACACTGGCGGTATCAGAGTTTGTCGTAATGCCTTCCTCGCTTGTTTCATTTTGGGTAAAGTGTCTGTCTTGACCTTGATAATCGTTAACAAGACATTTTAGATGTTTTCTTTTTATTAGACAGGACGTTGGGAGATATGACATCAGGATGGAGATTTACATCAATCTGTTGTGTTTTGTTATGTGTGTTGTGTGTAAGTATATGCTGTATTGGCTTAAATTTATGGTTGGTGACGGACATTTGTGATTGTGTGTATAGTATTTGGCAGGGATGTGAAGCTGAATATCGTACATGATGGTGTGCAATTGTGGTCACTACGTTTGTGACTCATGTGCTTTTGCTGTAGCAGAGCTGACGACTCATTTCTTCGTAGGTTAGTCGGTCGCCTGGTAATGGTGCATGCTTTATGCTGACTGGCATAAAGGGTCTCGGGTTCATGCCACATGTGAGTATCATAGGTGCTTGCTATGACGCTGTGGTAGTGGGTGTCAGCGCAGCACTCGAACACGATACTCCATCACCACAGGGGTTCGTGACTGGGCGGCCTTACGTCGGTTGTCCAGGTTTGTCAGATCAGGGGTTTGAGATGCAATGAGCACTCAGAGACTTAATCAGCTATTTGATTGCGTATCTCTGTTATCCTCGTATTGTCCTCATCCTGAGTCGGCAACTAGAACTCCGACAATGATGATCACCCAGTGCTGTTATACATTTATCGCTGAATATCTTTTATGTTACGGTACGCCATACAAGATCCGTACCGTTTCTATAATGGTCTCAAGTAATGTGGTAGCACTATAATAGGGGTGCACTATAGACAACGGGCGTGCTTCAGTTGGATAGCAAAAGCTGCCACCCCTATATATCCTGCGTGTCCAAGAGAATAATATATCCCTTTCACGCGTCAGAATAGGATGGCTTAAGTCTCTAGTGGTACTAGGTCAGACTCGTTACTCATCTCTCAGTGACTGTGTTTCACATCATCTCAGTGTCAGACACCCGTTTTCGGAAGGGCAATAAAATACGAAATAGAGTTTGGTATATGTCTGGAGTGATTTCTGAGCCAGTCTGGGTGTTGCTCGCCTCCCGATCGTCTCTTGTGTATGCGCTCTACCTATCTATGTGCGACCTCAATCACGCGTCTCTATTTACATTATGCATTTGTTCTCTCTGGCGATATCGCGCTTCCCCGGCCCCCTTATGACCATGTCGCTTCCCTCCTTGTGAAGTCCTAGGATATCCCTTATTAGATCTCCTCTACTTCACGTCCGAGCAGTCTCAATCTGAGATATGTGACATGCAGGCCGCGTTCCAAGTTGCTGGGGATTGATGTAGGGTCCAAGGGCTAGTCTCAGCCCCTCCTCCACACGCTTCTGTCCCTAGCTTTGCATATTATGGTAGTGCTCAGTAACACAAAGGTGTACTTATCTGTTCTATCCTCTCTGGAATCAATTGTGTGCTCTACTGCGCTGTTCGTTGAGTATGGGTTGGTTAGTTAGTGTCATCTTCTGCCTTGGATACACGATATATTATTTACGTGGCGCTCTAGGCTGTTCTCTCCGTTAGCTGAGTAGCTTGTGGCCTAGGGGCTAGAATCCATTAGTGACGCGGTTTACCTGTGATACAATCTCCGTGGATAAGTCTCTCCATTCTGGCATGACCTTGTTGTTCGCGTGTGCCGCGGTACTAGTTTCTATACATGTGTGAAGCAATTTAGTTCATGTGGACGCTGTTTATTTAGAAAGGCGGCGACGATGTTGCAAGGGTTGGGGATGGGATATATGGGCATGCAGATAATGCTTTGCCCGATGTGAGTGCCTGCTGTTACGCGTGGACCCCACCGGGGAGGTGTGTATAGTGGGCGATGTTGTGGAGAAGTGTTGTGTGTGCTTGCGGGATGTGTAGTTCCGGGCGGTAGTAGATCTTGGCAAGATACTATGGGTCATCTCTCGGGTGGCGAATATACGGTGGTCCTGCACTTTTTGGAGACCGACTACGTGGGATGATATATTCGTCTATCATGCGCGAGAGCCAAAGTGGCACGCAGCCAAGAGTCAGGTGACCACATGCATCACTAACTCAACGTCATAGGTGACTAGTTCTGCATGTGTAGGCCGTATAGGATGCCGCACTGTTAAGAGCTCGTGATTGATGTTAATAGGGTAATAGTAAGCATGTAGTTTTCGCAGTACATGAGGCATCAGCGAGTTCGCGTGTGTATCGTTCGCACCTTATCTGCCGTGCGTGCTGTAGCTGTCCATGCTGGTTGGTGGTTCTAATGAGGTAGCAAAGAAACACACTCTCAACTCGGTTCACGATCACCATGCCTAACCCATCAACAGCTAGCATAGCGTTGCTTGGCATAGCATAGTATGGCACAGCCTAGCCTACGATAGCTTAGCATAGCTTAGTATTGTCTGGCATTGCCTAGCTTACAATAGCACTGTCTGGCATTGCCTAGCTTACAATAGCTTAGCCTAGCATAGCTTTATGAAGTTAGATTAGTTTCATAATTCAGAAACAAACGTAACACGATTCACAAATGTATTTCATGATTCACAAATAAATGTAACGCGATTCACAAATAAATGACCCCATTACATTTGTTTGCAACCTGACGAACACGAGTTACAAATCGGACAAACACAAGTTACAAATCCCTGCATTTGTGTGTGGATTTTTCTAACTTTCCTGACGTGCTTAGATTCACAAAAGCATTTTTTTCTAAAAGATATTCTCTGCAGCCTATCAGATCATCTCTTCCAATTTTAGCCAATCACATTAACGCGTCTATGTGGACTTCAACAACCTGCCATAACGGACATTGTCTCCTTCAGATCACGAGCAATGTCGTCTGGTAGCATGTAGGTGAAATATTACTTGTTAATCTTATTAAACCGATTATCATACGTGATTGAATATTCTTGAGAATGGCAGGATCCATGTTTAGTCATTTTAAGTGTTTCCTAAGCTAACGTTTAGCAAGCTAGCTGTGATTGGCTAAAATTGGAAGAGACATCTGATAGGCTGCAGAGGATATCTTTTAGAAAAAATGCATTTGTGAATCTAAGCACGTCAGGAAAGTTTAAAAAATCCACACACAAATGCAGGGATTTGTAACTTGTGTTTGTCCGATTTGTAACTTGTGTTCGTCAGGTTGCAAACAAATGTAATGGGGTCATTTATTTGTGAATCACGAAATACATTTGTGAATCGCGTTACATTTATTTGTGAATCATGAAATACATTTGTGAATCGTGTGACGTTTGTTTGTGAATTATGAAACTAATCTAACTCCATATAGCTTAGCATGGAATGGCAGTGCCAAGCTTATGATAGCCTAGCATAGCATGTAAAAGCACATAGCTAGCTCTTAGGTAACAAGAATGATAGAATGGCATATTGTTACAAACATGATAGCAGGCTAAAGCCATCCCCTGGAGTTTGTGATTCTGCCTGGCCATTTGTTCAACAAGAACAGAACGGGATAAGTTGGTTTTATTTAAAACATACCCATGATGCTGTCCGCTCCGTTGATGGCGGGGGCGTGGTTGTAGGAGGCGGAGGGGGGGGCGGGGCCATGGTGGAATCCATTAACCTCACTGGTATGCAGCGGGTAGTTCTGTCAGAGGGAGGGGGGGGGGGGGGGGTTAGAGATAAGGAAACAGAAAAAGAGAGATGTGAGCGAAGGAGTGTGGGGGGGTAATTATGATGTGTGAGAGGGAGAGGGGAGAGGTGGCCTCACCATCCTGTCCTGGGGGTTGAGGGCAGAGAAGGAGCCCGTCTGGCCCAGGTGGGGGGGTCCCAGCATGGCAGAGTAGCCAGCCTGGCCTAGGGGGCCGGAGGGGGACCAGGGGTCCGACGAGGGGTGGAGGCCTTCTGGAGGAGGGGGGAGGAGTGGGTAGACATACAGGTACAGAATTATAATTGTATTCATTTCGCAGACACTTTTTTAAGCCTAGCCTAGCATACCATAGCTCTGAAAAGACAGGTATAGTTATGCACAGAACACCTCTCTCCCTCCCTCCCTCCCTCCCAAACACGCCACCGTTCCACTTATTAACCTAGGTACACACTTGCATTTGCGATGTTCTCAGTTTGCAGATGCTTCTACACAACCTGAACACCCGGCCCCCTTCCCCAACACACTATTCCTAACTCCACCCACTTCCTGAAAGCGGAGAGCCACTAAACCCAGGAGGAGGGGAGCTTGCTCACCTTGCATGTAGAAGGAGCCAGGGTAGACGGCTCCTGGTTTGGCCCCGGGATACCCGCCACCGTCCCGGACGTACTCATCAGAGGTGGAGGCATACACCTGCACACACACACACACATTACAACTTAAGATATACACCTGCACACACACACACACACACACATTACAACATAAGATATACACCTGCACACACGCACATTACAACATAAGATATACACACACAGACCCCCTACACACACCACCACCAAGTTAGAACACACACACACCATAGGCTTCATTCCCACAGCACACAGTGTGGGTTTCCCATGTACCTTAGGTCCAAAAACACACACACACACACTCCCTCTCTCTCTCTCTCTAAGAACTGGTAGATAAAACAGGTAATGACATTGGCCATTTTTCAATAGTCCCTCAATAATCTTCTAGTTGTTCCTGACAATGGATGCTGCATTAGCACAGTGTACAGACACACACGTTTATGAGTCACTCAGTCACTGACACAAACTGTTCTATGGGGAGGGGGGGGGGGGGGAAGAGAGAGAAAATGAGAGAGGGAGCGACAGGCAGAAAGCGAGAAAGTCAGAGAGAAAGAGAAAAGTGGAGAGACCGTAAGAGAGGTGGACAGCGAGATGGAAAGAGACCGTCAGATAGTCTCTCTTTCAAGCTCAATCGGAGACAGAGAGAGACTGTCAGGGTCTCTCCATCTCTTTGCCTGTGAGACGGAGAGACAGTCGGGAGAGAGGGTGAGAGAGACCGTCGGAGAGAGGCTATGCAGCAGAGAATGCTAATCCAGAGCAGGGATTTTGGTCTGTAATTTGATTTAACAGAGAGAAGTGGAAAGGGAATGGAGAGATGCTCGTCTAATTACAGGGCCATCTGCCTTCTGCTGGACCCCGTCCAACTCCACAGGCAGCTGGGCTGACGACAGCCAGGGAGAGAGGGAGAGCCAGGGAGGGAGGGATGGAAGAGGAGAAGAGAGGGGGGGGGGGGCCGGGAGAGAGAGTAGGAGGGAGGGAGGGATGGAAGAGAGGAGGAGAGGTGGGGCAGGGAGAGGGGAGGGAGGGAGGGATGGAAGAGAAGAGGGCATGGAGAGAGGAAGAGAGGGGTGGAAGGGGGGGGCGGGGAGGGAGGGATGGATGGATGGAAGAGAAAAAAGGAGGGGGGTGGGAGAGAAAGAGGGAAGTAAAGGGGGGGGGGGGGGGTTAGGGAGGGAGTGGCTGGGAGAGAGGCGGATGAAGGGAGAGAGGCAGGGGAGATTGCTGTTGCAGTGAGGCGGGGGTGAGGGGAGGAGGGTGCAGACCACTGAAGGTGGTGGTGGTGATTTATGTCGAGACATAAGGAATGGTGTTGGGGACAAGGAGAAGAGATGTAAATGGCTTCAACAAAGCTGGGAGGATATGGGGGGGGGGGGGTGATAAGTGGGAATTTTTAACTACCTTGGTTACTTCACTGACAACAAGCTGCAAACCGTGTCTCATAACAGTAGGCTTTAAATTGGGTCTTAGAGCTGAGGAATATGAAGGGGGGATTGTGCTTGGGATGTGGCTCGGCGGAAACAAAGATGGCTGCCAGATCACTGCATTCTTAGGGAGAGAGGATTTCTGGGTAAATTCCCTGCTAATGGGGTTTTAACGGGTCTCGGGTTACAACTGTGACCAGGCGTGTGTGCACTGTGTGGTGTGTGTGTGTGTTCCCACAGCAGGGTGAATAGAGGAGGAGAAGGTAAAGACAGGAGGAGGAAAGACAAGGAAGTGAAGAGACAAGAGGAAGAGAGAAAAGAGGAGGTGGAGAGACAGGAGGAGGTGGAGAGACAAGGAGGAGGTGGTGGGGAAGAACAGACTGGAGGAGGAGAAAAGACAGGAGGAGACAGGAGGAGGAGAGACAGGAGGAGGAGAGACAGGAGGATGAGAGACAGGTAGCCCCCAGCATGTCCTGTGTCATGACCCCAACACTAGGATACAGAACAGGGCATCATGACCCCAACACTAGGATACAGAACAGGGCATCATGACCCCAACACTAGGACACAGAACAGGGCATCATGACCCCAACACTAGGATACAGAACAGGGCATCATGACCCCAACACTAGGATACAGAACAGGGCATCATGACCCCAACACTAGGATACAGAACAGGGCATCATGACCCCAACACTAGGACACAGAACAGGGCATCATGACCCCAACACTAGGATACAGAACAGGGCATCATGACCCCAACACTAGGATACAGAACAGGGCATCATGACCCCAACACTAGGATACAGAACAGGGCATCATGACCCCAACACTAGGATACAGAACAGGGCATCATGACCCCAACACTAGGATACAGAACAGGGCATCATGACCCCAACACTAGGATACGGGACAGTGTTGGGGTTAGGAAAGAGGGGGATAGATAGAAGAGAGGAGGAGATACAGTGAGGAGAGGGGGAGGGGTGGGCAGGAAGACAGGCTCATCAGCAGTCATTAATCTGGGCTCAGACAGGGGCTAAGAGGCCTCCCAGCACTGTGCCTTACAACTGGGTCACAGGCTGGGGGAGGGAGGGGGAGAGAGGAGGTGGGGGAGGGCGGGAGGGAGGGGAGAGAGAGGTGGGGAGGAGAGAGAGGGGGAGGCAAAAGGGGAAGCCCAGTCCACGAAATGTGGTGTTAGGGTTAGGGGGGTCCCCACCAGTAGCACTACAACACAATCATGTGAGAGTGGTCTGACCACACACACCTGTAGCTAAGCCAAGCTGTGGCCTGGGTCTTGAAGTTCCCATATCCCTGGCTAGGCCATGGGTATAGTTAGGGTTACACTAGAAGTTTATACAACAGCTGCATGTCTTATTGATGACACACAACAGAGCGGGGGGAGGGGTGCACGAGAAACCCTGTGCTGTGTGTCTGTGCGTGTGTCTGTGCGTGTGTCTGTGCGTCTGTCTGTGCGTCTGTCTGTGCGTCTGTCTGTGCGTCTGTCTGTGCGTCTGTCTGTGCGTCTGTCTGTGCGTCTGTCTGTGCGTCTGTCTGTGCGTGTGTCTGTGCGTGTGTCTGTGCGTGTGTCTGTGCGTGTGTCTGTGCGTGTGTCTGTGCGTGTGTCTGTGCGTGTGTCTGTGCGTGTGTCTGTGCGTGTGTCTGTGCGTGTGTCTGTGCGTGTGTCTGTGAAAGAGACAGACTAGCACTTAGGTGCACGGTTGCAGGTGAGATCAAAGTGTGTGTGCAAACGTGTGAACTGACCGTGAGAGAGAACAGACGTGAGGGGTTTGGTGTGTGTGTGTGTGTGTGGAGGAGAGAGGACTTACAGAGGACGGCAGACCTGGGGGCTTTCTGATCTTCTTAGGCTGAGTGTCTAGAGAGAGAGAGACCGAGAGAGACCAAGAGAGACGTATAGAGAGGTAGAGAAAAAGGGTGGGAGTAGAGTTTATCATCCTCTGAACATCATCATACAGCCAGACATATAACAGAAGCTGGCTACTCAGTTTGTCCCTATTCAGCCACCGTACCTATGTTTCCATCTGGAGGCCTCCTGCGAGGGTTGCTGGGGTAGGAGGGGTAGAACTGGCTGCCCCCCTTCAGACTGGGGGGGGGCAGTGCGTCTGGGCTGGCCATGGCTATCTCACTAGGCAGAAACCCAGGCTGGGGGGGGGGGGGGGGGCAGGAAGACATAGGTTAATACACACACACCTCCAGGAAACAGACACCAAAAAAAAGTCTCAGTCAAATCATTTCTGATGAAAGGAGAAGTGAGAAACGTGGGGCTTTTGAAACCCGTAGGAGGAGAGAGAGACAGAGACAGAGAGAGAACGAAAGAGAGAACGAAAGAGAGAGAGAGAGGTTGGGAATGATCTCACCTGGCCGCTGAAGGAAGAGTATGGACCCCTCTCACCTTTACCTGTGGAACACACACACACAGGTCACATGGAAGCCACCAACACACAGTACAGTAGCATAGGGTGATGTAGTATAGGGTAGTATAGTAGTATATCCTTACCTCCGAGCCCTGAGCTAAGGAAGGGGGAGGTCAATCCCTCGTGCTCGCTGTAGTGGGGGGCCTTCTCCATAGGGCTGAGGGTGGATGGAGAGAGTGCATCAGACAGATGGTGTGTGCGTGTGTGTGCATGGATGGATGTGTGTACGTGTGTGTGCGTGCGCGCACGTGTGCGGGAGGGGGTCCTTACCCGTCCCTGGTTGTACGAGGGGCTGTTCTGTTCAGAGCCCCAGGACCCAGAGCCATTACGCTCGTCCAGAGCTGGAGGACACACACACACACAGGTTAGACTGGCCTGACACACACACACACACATTACACTAGCAGGACACACACGGCTATCGTGACACACACCCACACAATAGACTGGCTTGACACACACACGACTAAGCATATGAGCTAGGGTAACTGTGTTTCAGTGGACCTGAGAGGTGTCGAGAAAGGCCAGCCAGTATGAGACTGATGAGAAACCAGCTTCCTAGAAACCAGCAGAGCATAAACCACACTCTCTCCCTCTCTCTCTCTCTCGGTCTCAGCCACTAATGCTACTGAGCCTCTCTGGAGACGCGGCGCTTAATTGCATACTGATTTGCATAATTGTGCATATTAATGTGCATACCTTATGAATATTCATATTTTGCCTTTGATTTTTCTCCTAATTAAAAAAATGTGTGAGAGAGAAGGCGAGCGAGCAAGTGGAGAGAGAGAAAGAGAGACAGAGGGGGAGGGAGGGAGAGAGATTGAGTGCTTGGGTAAGAGATGGGCGACTGCCTGATGAGAGAGAGAGAGAGAGAGAGAGAGACAGGGGAAGGGAGCGTGAGAGGGACAGAAAGAGACAAAGAGGAAGGGAGAGCGGGAGAGGAAGACCAAAAGAGAGACAGAGAGTGAGAGAGAGACAGAGAGAAAAGCACAGAGATAGAGAGAGAGGGGAGGATGACTGATGAGTGTAGCAGAGCAGAGCAGCCCTAGCCCCTTGTGGGCGACAGCAGTGATGTATGGAGAGGTGGTGGCCAGCACGGAGAGCCAAGCCAGAACAGGAGAGAGGGGCAAGTCTGAGGATCCGCCTCACTCCCTCACTGTCACACTGCTAAGCTAACCTATGCTAGGCTAACCTACAGTAACACAACTAGGCTAACCTACACTTAACACACTGCTATGCTAACCTATGCTAACACACCACTAGGCTAACACACCACTAGGCTAACGTATGCTAGGCTAACCAACGCTAACACAACACTAGGCTAAAATACGCTAGGGTAACCTATGCTAACACAACCCTAGGCTAACCTATGCTAACACCCCGTAAGTGGTGAAAGAGATGGAGTTAGAGAAATAGAGGGAGAGAAAGAAACAGGAGGCTAAGAGAGGGGGGAGAGAAGAGAAGTAAAGCGATGGGGGAGGGGGAAAGAGTGAGGGAGGACAGTTGGTGTGGGGCGGGAAACTCTGACAACATTGTTTCACACGTTGTGGAGTAATTAACTCAGAGGCAATCAAACAAGGTGTCAGGCTGCATGGTGCTCCATAGGCACCCAGCTAGCTTGTAGCTCAACACTGAGGAGAGGTGGAGGGAGGAGAGGAGGGGGGTAGAAGGAGGGGGGGAGAGGTGGAGGGAGGAGAGGAGAGAGGCAGGACGAGGCGAGACTACAGTCACAAATAATCACATAAAACCCAGGTTCTTTGCTACACTCGAGTTCCTTCTTTATGACAGCAGCAGAGCGCTGTGTGTGTCTCATAGAGCACGTTAACCTGCTAGAAGGAGGCAGTAAGCCCTAACCTGATTGAGAATGGAGGAGCCAGACCACAGCAACAGGACCAGCAGCCAAACACGCCACGTAATCACGTTACATGTAGGCTGGTGGTCTTGAAAGGCAGCTGAGATTTGATGGAACCAGTGGGCTCCCGGTGCCACTGGGACACACAAACACATCGAGCCTGGAGTAGAAAACACCAGCTACACACACACACACACATCTTTAAAAACACACACACTTGTTGTGGAGGTGGGGGGGTGGGTCAGCAGCTGTAGAGGTGAGAGAGGAGACGCCAGGAGGAGGTGGTCCTTGTTGTGCGTGTGTGTGTGTGTGTATGAGTGTGTGTGTATGAGTGTGGGGGGCGACGAGATAGCCAGCAAACTATATGGGAATGTCCCCAACTAAATATGGGAATGTTGGGAAAATGCATGGCTGGTGGGTGACCATTGTTAACACCCCTTTCTCTCCCCCCTCCCCCGTTCCAGGGATACAATGCATTTCCATTGACATGCAACTGAACAGGAGGTGACGAGCTCTTGTACTGCGGGTGAGGGTTGAGGCGAGGTGTGGGTGTGTGTGTGTATGTATGCGTGTGTATGCGTCAGTGTGTGTGTGTGTGTGGGGGGGGGCTCTCATTGTCTGAGGCGTGAGCCATTTCCTGCTCATCAGTGGGGGAGAGGCCAGCCCTGTCGAGGTGGGAGTGTGGAGGGGGGGGGTGACTCGTTTCAAGTCTGTAAGCCGCCACCCCCCCTCATTAGTTTTTTTTCTCTGGCAACAGAACGACGGCCATGGGGTGCAGAAACCCTAGGAGAAGGGCTGGAGCCAACCTCCTCCCACGCTGGCACGGTGACAGGGGTGGAGAGGAGGGTTCTAGAACAGGCCGTCCCAGAGGAGTGGAGGGTTCTAGAACAGGCCGTCCCAGAGGAGTGGAGGGTTCTAGAACAGGCCGTCCCAGAGGAGTGGAGGGTTCTAGAACAGGCCGTCCCAGAGGAGTGGAGGGTTCTAGAACAGGCCGTCCCAGAGGAGTGGAGGGTTCTAGAACAAACCGTCCAGGAGTGGAGGGTTTTAGAACAGACCGTCCAGAGGAGTGGAGGGTTCTAAAACAGACCGTCCAGGAGTGGAGGGTTCTAGAACAGACCGTCCAGAGGAGGAGGGTTCTAGAACAGACCGGCCAGGAGTGGAGGGTTCTAGAAGACGCCTGTCCAGAGGAGAAGGGTTCTAGAACGTTGCAGAACCTTCAGGGAAGAGAGACTCAAAAGCCGGAGGGGGGGGGGGGGGGGGGGGGCTTCTGCTGATCTGACTGAGAAGCACCCGGGCTGTTCCCTGCTTGGCAGAGAGACGAAGGCAGCGCCCGGAGGGCTGGATCTAAAGCCCTGCTTTACTGGAACACGCATCCATTCACTAAACCCTACTGAAGGATCGCACGCAGCTAAAGACGCGAGGCGTCGGGGTGAAGGAGACGAGAGAACGAGCGAGAAGACCCGACAGCTCCGCGGTCCCACGTGAAGACCTACGTCGTCCTGTTTAAAAAGACGACCCCCCTCGTTCTGGCTATCGGAGCGCCTCGTCGCCGTGGCGTCGTCGTGGCTCTCTGGGTGATGTCATGCGGGAGGTGTGATAGTGTGATGGAGCGAGGGCGAGCAGCTGCTGCCCAGATCCAGCTTGCGGCGACACAAAACAACACACACAAACATGGCGTCTCACCTGATCCTCCAAACTGACTGCTCGCCAGTGTCGTCTTTCGGTTATTCCCATTGGCTACAGGCGGTGCAAACATCTGCAAAGGAGAGATGGGATTGGTCAGTGCCATCATGCTTTCAGATGCACGCGCGCACACACTGACAGACACACATGCACGCAACGGACATGCACACAGTGACACCCACACACTCACAGAGAAACAATCCCACCACACACACACAGAGAGGATTCAGAGATAGTTGGTCAGTCCAGTCTCCCTCCAAGACATAAAGATCAACTCAAAGCTCAAAACAGAAGTCAACTGATCAAAACTGAGGAGATGTGAACTCAGGAAAAACACCGGAGAGGAGGGACATCGACCGTCTCTGAAGGTGTCAACCAGGACACAAACTGTCCGTCTCAGTCATCGAATGGGAACTACATCTCCCATGATGCAACACTATCAGGCTGCGCTCGGACTAGCCCTCCTCAGAGAGCGGCAGCCATCTTGCAGCTTCTCAGTGGGCTGGAGCCAGACGCCAAACCAGTACAAGGTTATGGAGATGAAACACTACGTTATGGAGATGAAACACTACGTTATGGAGATGAAACTACGGTTACAGAGATGAAAAAACACCCAAGTCCTAAACCACAGCCTAGCGAACTGGCCGAGCAACAAGAGTTGTTCCTCACAGCCATGCTTGTAAACACAGCTAGGGGATCCGGGGGCGAGGCTCAAAAAACTGTGGAATAGGACTTTAACTGAGCGCAAAATAATATCTGGACAGAGAGGAAGGGTGAGGGGGACAGAACGAAACAAACAGTCACCTGACACCCTGAACCCAGCGATGCAGCAGAGAGGCTGGAGGCTCGCTTCACTGCATCTCTGGTACCCAGGTGGGCTGGCTGGGGTTTAGAGAAGAGGGAGGGATGAAGAGAGATGGAGGGATGTCGAGATGGAGGGATGAGAGATGGAGAGATGGAGGAATGTCAAGGTGGAGGGATGACAGATGGATGGAGGGATGAGCCATAGAGATGGATGGAGAGATGGAGGGATGTCAAGATGGAGGGATGAGCGATGGCAGGGAAGCTACGGTAGGCTGGTCATGCAGTGGCTCTAGAATGTGACGGCCAGCTTGGATTCCAGCCCAGCGAGCCCATGTGTGGAACACTGAGGGCATGTACTGTAGCGTGCAGTCAATGTGGAGAAATGTAACAGAATCACACTCTCCCTGCCTCGCTCCCCTCCCCCCCTCTCCCCCACGCCTGCTTCCAGACCCCTAAACCCATTCTTGCTCACTCTTTCTCCTCCTCTACCTCCCTCTCTCCCTCGCTTTCTCTCTCTCTCTCTCTCTCTCTCTCTCTCTCTCCCTCACCAACACCTGGTCCCCTCTCCAACCCTCCTTCCCTTCCCAGCCGAGCAGCCCCGGGTCCTAGCTCCCTCCCTTTTCCATCCCTCCCGCCCACTCTAGTCTAGTTCCCTCACCCAAACCCTCCCCCCCTCCCTTCCCCACTTCCTACATCCCCCCTTTTTCTCTCCCACACCTGGTCCCCTCTCTCTCACTCCCCCTCCTCCTCCTCCCCCCCCGCCGCACCCCTCCCCTCCCCCCCCCCCCACATCCAACCCTTATCCCCATGGTCCTAGCTCCCCTGTCTTACCGCGCTGAAATCCAGGAGGTCGTTGAGTTCCTTGTCAGTTCCCACTGCAGCCATTCTCTGGTGCTGCTGCATGCCCCTCAGTCTATCAACCCTACGAGAGAGATTCAGCACACACCGACTTAGACGAGCCAGAGACCACAAACACACTGCTACACTGGGCTACGCACTTCTGGAATGGAGACGTTATTTGCAGGGGACTGTAGTTTGAGGAATTGAGATGCGGCCCCCCCTTCACCCGATTGTTTCGCCGTACCTGAATGAGCTCGCTAGTGTAATGGGAGTCGTTTGTTATTGCCGCACTCGGGGTATTCTTTCGCCCCGCCGTGCCTGGTTGCATTGATGTGGTTACTTTTGCGAGGTAAATACAGCCCCCGTGTCCTTGAGTCTGACCACCGAAATACTGCTCCAACAACTCCCTTGATCATTGACGCTCCGGTGTACGTTCCGTGCACGCTATTTGTGCGACGCTTTGGATAAAAGCATCCGCTAAGTGAATTAAAAAGGTGAAAATGTTCAACGTAAACAGCGCAGAAGGCTGTGCTCTCTCTGCCAGCAGACCCGACGCTGTCTCTCTCTCTCGTACAGGAGACACGAGAATCTAAATGTGGAGCTCAACAGAACCAGGGCTATCAGTGCGTGTGTAGCATTCACTTTAGCAGACACCTTTATCCAAAGCGACATAGAGGGGGATTTGAACCTGGGACCTCTTGATCTGAAGTCAAGTGCTCTAACCACTGAGCTCCCTCCCAGTACTAGCATTTGAGGATCGTGAGGAACATGAGGATCGAGATGGGGAAGAACATTCTTAGCTAGTCTACAGCTGGTTTAGCACATATTACAAGTATTAACTGGGCTTTTCTGAATCTAAGGTGCCAACAGCATGGGTAGTGGTGGTGGGGGGGGGGGGGGGAACCTGAGAAAGGAATCCACTCTGATGATGAAAACATCCTTAGATTTGAGATGTTAAACAGCGGTTATTAGCACATAGGTATGGTACATTCAGTGACATCACGACTTCCCAAACCACCAAGGGGAGGGGGGGGGGGGGGGGCAACACTCCTGAAGTGGAACACATGCACCCACACACACACCAAACCCCCCCCCCCACACACACACACCAAACCCCCCCCCCCCACACACACACCAACCCCCCCCCCCCCACACACACACACGCCTCATCCTCGATGTCCCCCCACCGCCCATCTCTCCTTTCTCCCCCGTCTGTCTCCCCCTTTGTTTACAGAGGTAGAAGAGGCCATCTTGGCATCACAGACACCCAAACCTATAGGAGGGGTGCGCATGGAGCATGTGGCCGTAGATCAAAGAGGTTGCCCGTTCAAATCCCTCCTTCCTGTACGTAGCTTTGGATAAAAGCTAAATGATACCTCCCAATCAGGTTGCCACAAGTCTGGCCGTATTTCTGTCCCTTACAACACGGACGTGAAAGTTTAGACCAAGATGGACTCCCATTCACAAGAGGGACCAAAGAACACCCATCATCTGGAGATATTAATGGATGTGAATATGTGTGAGCAACATTAGTACATTACTGTACATGTGTATGTTGACATTAGTACATTGCTGTATGTTAACTATGGTAGGCTACATTTTTGTACATCTGTGTGCTAACATCAGTACATTACTGTCTGTCGGCTAACATTAGTAAATGATTGTACATCTGCAAGATACGATTACATTAGTGTATGTCTGCATGTTAACATTAGCAATAGTAACATTGTACTACAACCAGCCTCCCAGACCAGGGCTGAGGCAGAGGACTAGAAGAAGCCCTCTGGCACTTAGCAGAGGAAGAGGCTGATGTTTAGAACTAGAAGTACTAGAGGCAGGCAGTGCAGTGAGGTACTAGAGGCAGGCAGTGCTAGAGGCAGGCAGAGCAGTGAAGTACTAGAGACAGGCAGAGCAGTGAGGTACTAGAGGCAGGCAGTGCTAGAGGCAGGCAGAGCAGTGAAGTACTAGAGGCAGGCAGAGCAGTGAGGTACTAGAGGCAGGCAGAGCAGTGAGGTACTAGAGGCAGGCAGAGTAGTGAAGTACTAGAGGCAGGCAGAGCAGTGAGGTACTAGAAGCAGGCAGAGCAGTGAGGTACTAGAAGCAGGCAGAGCAGTGAGGTACTAGAGGCAGGCAGAGCAGTGAGGTACTAGAAGCAGGCAGAGCAGTGAGGTACTAGAGGCAGGCAGAGCAGTGAGGAGACCAACAGGTGGTGTTCTTTGACAACATCTCGTCACTCGCCACTCATGCAATTTGCTGTAATCAACTGCTCTGTGGCGTCAATCCACCACCATAAACATTCAGCCTCACAGTGTAGTGTAGGCCTGTAGTGTTTGCATTCACAAGTCCACAAGATACAGGAAAATACACACACCACGCTGTCACCTAGAGATACTTTCGTTCTCTATCATCTGGGACAACAGTGGAAATAAGCCCTTGGCTATTACAAGGTTGAGGTGTTCAGGACAACAGCAGAGGAGGGGGGGGGGGGGGGGGGGGGGGACTCAACATGTGAATTCCTTGAAGGGTGCAGAAACACTCAGAAACCCTGCTGTGCTGCAGCCCAGGGAACTGATCGTTACAGACAGCTAAAGAAGTGTCATTTCCAAGCTCTTAACAGAGCGGGTTAACTAATCTAACCTTGAGAGAACAAATATAACACGTAGCTTCGTGTGTAAACAAACTGTATTGCCCTGCAACACTTTTGGTGAAGCATTAAGCAAACTGGAAAAACTTACTTGAATATACACAAATCCTCAAACTGTTTCGGTCGGACTGGTAATTCCATAGGGTTACTGGAAAAGACACCAACAGAAGTCTAGCTGAATAGCATCTTCGACTTCCGACGGCGCGATCAATAGTAGGAAACGGATTAAAGGGCTCTTTGTCACAACCTTTTCCTCTAATACAAGGCGAGGAGCCTGGTCGAGCCACAATATAATGTGGACATACAGAATTTGGGTTTAAAGTAGGATTTCCGTTATTATATAAAGTCAAGTTGCTAACATTTTCACCGAAACGATGCATCAACGATGACAAAATGAGAGCGTAGTGATCATTGAACACAACTATAGGCTAACACGGACAGGCCAAAACTACATTTACCACGATTAATTATAGATTACTATGCGAGTGAACAGTTATAATTAAATATTTGTGAAACCGGTCTTGTTAAAAGACATACAAAAGCAACAGTTGCTTCAAAAGCAAAAGACAAATAAATAAATAAATACAAACGTCGTGAGGACCGGGTTAAAGCAACTGCAGATAAACATTTATAAAATTATATTATATTATTTATTTTTTTTAATTGTCTAGTGGTGTTGGGGTAACGGTGTTGCCATTCCCTTTGCCCTATATCAAAGTGTTAATTTCTAGTTGTGAAACTGATCCTAGACAACCATGTCGTATTAAACAACATCCTGGTCGACTTGCAACAAAACTAATCGATAGGCTAGACTATATCGTGGAATTTCACTTGTCGGCCAATAAATGGCAAACTAATCGTTTCATATCCCAATCTTGAAAGAGGAAGGCCCTGTTTAAATAGACCGTCCCATTCTCGAAAAAAAAAAGACGGTTAAAAAAAATCGGGTTACAAAACATGTGGCATGCATGGCTAATTGTCCCAATGCTTCGAACTAGAGGAAGGCCCGTGCAATAAATATTGAACTTCCTTTGAATGACCATTTCAACTCAAGGTTGGAGTTGAGCATTAGAGAGAGTTGGGAGAGGAGGGGGAGGTAGTGGGGGTTGGGGAATGAGGAATTTCCTGCCAAATGTGCAATAAAATAAAAAAAGTCTAGCCTGTGACCAAACGCAAAACCGCTTTCATGGTGGGGGTTCCTACGACTAGATGTTAAAAGGAAACTTTGCGTGGCTAAGTAGCCTACTTGTAAACCCCGTAACTGTAAAGGGGGACAAGTCGAAACAGAAGTTGATAAAGCCCACCATCAACATTAGGTTATTTGCCAGCAACTACATATCTGAGTCGATCTCAATGACCTAACGTGCCAGTTTGCACTGGTAAAGCCTAGCCACCCAAACACGCGGTGAGGTAGGCTCAAAACGAGCTATTCAAGCCTTAAATCCTAACATCCCAATACTGAACAAAGGGGTAGTTTCCTTGCGTCTCCACGGTCGGTGCGACCATCACACACTTGAAGCTCGCTGCCCTCACCACCTCCAAACCAGACAAAAACTTACATCCCCCCGCTTCAACTACACATTCCCAAAAACTTTTGAAAATCGCACAAGTCCAAATTTCCTACATTTCACCAAAACCATCACAATCACATTACGCAGTTTACAAAGTGTGAGTGAAAGAGACATATTTTTACCTTTCTTCTTCAAATGTCTGGCATCCAACAGTAAAAAGAAAGGCTGATTCTCGAATGGAGAAAAAACATAAAACTTCAAGAGAATTTCAGCCTCAACCCCTGAAGCATTGGCTCACAGTAGCTGTTTGCCTCACGCGTGGTAGACCTGGTTTAGATGGGCTGCCCGCGTCATTGATAAAAATGTACCAAGTATGTATGCAAACAATATAGTTATTAATCTCACGTCTTCCTTTTCGTTGTTACAATTGAGCGGATTTCATTCTTCTACTAGACATCTTCACCACCTCGCTACACATTGTCAGACGCAACAACGTATCCCTACGCGCGGAGTACGGGCCTCAAAGCCAGGAGTGTCCAATTTCAAACGCCTAGCGAGATGTGAGTTTTCCCTTCGGACAATAAAAGCGACGGAACCGTAACGAACGGCAATAATTTATCCGCGGTATGGACGACCTTTTCCTTCGGCAATTGACGTGTACAATTCAAAATAAAACAACATCTGTCGGACTATGCGTTTTGGCGGAAGGTTATGGCAGGAAAGTTAGCTGCGATTAACTGCTGCTTCACGAGATGGAATGATAAATCCTAAAGAAAATGACCAATAGTAAAGCTCGCGTTCACAACTGACAGCCGTGATAGCAAATAGGTGATCCCGAATGGCCCATTAAGCCACCTCCCTCATAGTGACGCTTGCTTTCGCTGTGTGCTCAGGAGGCTGGAAGAGGGGGGCTTCGGCGTACCCTCTGACATCATTTTATTGCTTTGGTTGGTACGATCTCCCGCAATTGTTGTTTTGCGTGCACCACGCCGTAATGTTCAAGCAGCTTTTACACGCAGTGTAAAACACGGACGTGAAACATAAAACTATGTTTCTCTGTCTCGCTGCTTTCGATTCAGAGTGAAACGGAGAGGAGGGATTGGGAAGGGGAGAGTATGCTACGGGATTCACAGAATACGAGGATCACCATAATAGACGATGCGAGTGGGGGGAGGGGAGAAACTGCGCTACAGAAAGAGAGAGAAAGGGGGGAGGGGAGAGAGAGTTCTAAGTTTCCACAATCAATGCATATTCTTTAAGATACACTCAAATCCCACAGTATGAAGCTTTTTAAAATGAATAATTTTATGTGTCCTTTAAACATCCCGATCATAAGCTTGACGTGCCCTAACGTCTCATTTTAAGGAGGCGGTTCTGCGCGCGCAGGATGGTTCCCCAACAGAACACGAGCAGTGCTGTAGTTGTGGCCCGAAGTATGAAGAATACTCAAGTGATAAAACACATTCATGATAATACAATAACTAACATGCAGAAAATGCATGCAGAAAAAGTTAAATGTTCAATGTGAATTAAAGAATCAGGTGTAATTGTGATGTAATGTATTAATGATGTAACTTGTACATTTTCTAAATGTTCTAGGCTATTTAAAACTCATATGTTTACCATATGCACCTCCCTGACAGTAAACTCCTAGTTTGTGCAGACTTCTGATTCTGATTCACTCATTTGTAATATAGCCTAATATTACATATTATATAACGCAGCCTACATAAAGGTGTGTATCCTGGTCTATATAGCTATATAAGCCCTATAGCTATATAGCAAGGAGCTAATTCCCAAGAAAGGTTGTGGAAGATCCATGCATTAAGGCAGCATTAATTAGTCCCACAGCCTGAGTGCGGAAGCAGGGCTGGGGCCTGGAACCAACACACACATGGGCCGTAAATACCTCCACAGACACACAGAACACATCCCACAGCAGAAAGGAAAACAACAGCGTCAGAAAGCCGTGAAAGACCCAGGCGCCTCAGTTTATACGTCTGACGAAATAAACTGATGCTTTCATTCAGAGTTTTTCGAAAAAGAAGACAAATGAAAGAACGTGTTCATCGAAATATAGAAAAAAAAGGGAGCTTCTGACAGATGAATTTTGATGCTTGTTGTAAAAATAAGAAAGGGGCAACTGGCTGCAAGAGAGAATTCTCCTTTCTACCACAAAGGCAGATCTCGGTTGGGCCATGGGGTAAGATTGGTGCTGTTGTCTGTGTTCTCAGAAAGGCTTGTAAGGCCTCCAACTAGTTTGTAGCAACAGCTGGGCCTGACATGGAGAGCATACACAAGGGCAGCCTGCCTGCCAGAGAGACTGGAGAAGGAGAGAGGGAGGGAAGAGGGGGTGGAAGGAGAAGGAGAGAGAGAGAAAGAAAGAAAATGGAAAGAGAGAGAGAAAGAGAGGGAGGGAGAGAGAGGGCGAAGAGCGACAGGGAGGAAAGAGAGAGAGAGGGAGAGAGAGAGAGAGAGAGAGAGAGAGAGAGGAGAGAGAGAGAGAGAGAGAGAGAGAAGAAATCCTGAGAGCTGCGGAGCAGAGGGAAAAGGAGGATGTGGGGAATAAAGGAGAGAACAGAGAGATCAGGGTCAGAGGTCGGATGACGAAGGAGGAACAGGTGAAGTGTTTCTGGAAAGAAAGAGTAGAAGGCTTGTGTTGTTGGTGAGCTTCCTTTGGGGTTTGGAGATGTTTTAACACAGTAGACTGCTTCTAGTCTTGTACTAAATAGCAAGCTAATGCTACAGTACATACAGCCATGTTTTTTTTACACTGTAAATATACATTAGGTTACATCCTCAGGCTAATGCTATTTACCTCAGGCTAATGCTATTTACAGGCTAAATGCTAAATCTAGTAGGCAGTACCTACTGGGTACACACCCTGAAAGCAAGCTTATGCTATGTACAGTAGGTTGCATCCATTTTCCATATACATGCTTATACTATCTACAGTAGGTTAAATCTGTATACCGGCTAATGCTATATACATACTACTGCTAAATGTAGGCTAATTATATATATATATTAGGTTACAGATATCCATAGCATTGTTGCCTTGCAAGAGAAAACAGAATACCACATACAACACATACATACATCATAATGAAATACATGAAGGGGTTTAATAATATGAGCTGAACACAATAATCAGGAGAAGCTAGCAGTCACCCATGCCCCCAGGACCCCCCCCCCCCCCCCCTCCTCTCTGGCCTCAACACCAGATGCCCAGCCTCCGAATTAGCATATGGTTAGCACATCGCTGCTAATCGCTCATATATTCGTGGAAATTAATGAAATATTTATCTATGCGTGAATATTTCGATTCAAGTACATTCATGTAAGCAGTAATTGTTCATTAGCGGTGCACGTTATTATGCGGTTCTAGATGTGTTTATCTAATCAATAATGGATGCTCCTGGAGGGAGCTCCTCGTAGGGGGGGTACAGGGAGCAGTGCACTGTCTGGTGGTTCCGCATTGTATGTTGTGTTTTGTTGTTTGTTATGTAGTCCAGATGGGTTGTCAGTCCGTCAGTCCGTCTCTCCATCCCTCCATCCATCCACCTCCCCATCCCTCCAACTTTTTTTTCTTCTACCCCTCCATCCCCCCACCTCTCCATCTCTCCATACCTCTCTACCTCCACCTCCCCATCTCCCCAACTCTCCATCCCTCCATCTCTCCGTCCCCCCCACCTTTCCATCCCTCCATCTCTCCATACCTCTATACTTCCATCTCTCCATCCCTCCATCTCTCCAGTCCTCCAAATCTCCATATCTCACACAGGGTGATGATCAGAGACAAAACTAGGTCGAGACAACATCCCTTCCCCCACCTCCCCCGCCTCCCCCACCTTCTCTCCCACCTCACCCATCTCCCCCACCTCCCCCTCCATCCACCTCCCTCCCTCCCTCCCCACACACATCACCCTTCTCCCCTCATCTCACATCAACTTACAGACCCATGATAATCCGTCTCCATTATTTAACTGGGACAGGAGAGCCCACCCTGACACCAACCCACCAGCCAGGGTCAGGTCTGGTGGCCGTGAGTGCTGGGGGTGAGACCAGGCTGAACACCGCCCTCCTCCTCCTCTCCTCCCCTCCCTCCCTCCCTCCCTACCCCCCTCCCACCCACCTCCTCCTCCACCAGTCAGACAGGGCCATGATTCATGCCTTCTTGCCCCCCTGAAGCCTGCGTCCAATGTGGGGCTGGTGTGTGGGGGCTAGGTTGGGAGTGTTGGCAGAGTGCCTGTGTTCTGGGTCTGTGAGAACCGGGCTTGGGGTGGTGGTGGGGGGGGGGGGGGGGGGTGTCAATCTATCAGTCTGTTGTGGTCTCTGTGCGCTCTCTCGTTTTTTCCTCCTCTCTCCCTCTCTTTCTCTTTCTGTCCTCCTCTCACTGTCTGGTCACAGAGAGAGAGAGAGCTACAAGGTTGAATTATTCGTGGGATGGTGAAGAGGTTGTTTGGTAAGTGAAGAGACACCACACCTTCTCATAGTCCAGCAGGTTGGAACTGCTGATACGAGGAGGAACACTGTGTCCACACAAACACTGGTGTGACGCAATCCTCCCCACACACACACACACACACACGTACACACACACACCCCTTATCGTCACACACACACACATCCTCCCATACACATATACACACATCCTCACCCCCCTCACCCCCCCCCCCCCATCCCCGAGATCCCTCCCAGAGCTTCGGGGATGGACGTCTCGAGGATCGAACCCTGACCACACACTCAAAGTATATCAACCTGTTCAGGAGAAGGACAACGCTGAGTGGTTGTCCAGCTCCATGTCTCCCCCCTCCCCCCCTCCCGCCTCCTCCCCCTTTGCCATCCTGAAAAGTCATTATCGAGCAGGCAGTGGCAGGGGTCTCCCCTCTCCTGCCCTCGTCAACCAGGTAGAGTCAACAAGTCGCACACATCCTGTTTACCAAAGCACGCCCATCCCGGCTCCAGCACCGAGCGGAGAGGGGGAAGAAGGGAGTTTAAAAAGAGTTGGACAGGGTTAAGACGTACTCACCAGGACTAAGTCATTTAAGATTACTTTCAGGAGAGAGAGAGAGAGAGAGAGAGAGAGAGAGAAGGAAAGGGAGAAAGAGAGAGATGGAGAGAAAGAAAATGAGACTAGAGGGAGCCAGAAAAGGGGGAACAAGAGAGACAGAGAGATCTGGAAAGAGGTAGACAAAGAAAGAGATGGAGGAAGAGAGAGATACAGACAGAGACACAAAGACGGAGAAGGACAGAGAGCTCTGACAGTATAATAGCGCTCTCTCTCTCGCTCTCTCTCTCTCTCTCTCTTTTTGCTTTCTTGTTCCTTACTGGAGATGATAGAGATCTTAAACTGAGTGGGAGGTGTGTGGAGAGTCACATGATTAGAATCAGATCAGCTGTTGAATTGACTCTAAGTCAATTCTTGAAGGTATGTCAGAGAAGCTCTGGGCAGAGGGAGACAGAGGAGAAAAGGAGGGAGGGAGGGCGGATGGGGGGAGGGGAGAGGGAGAGGGAGAGAGAGGGGGAGAGAGAGGAGATGGATGTGAGTGTGTGGGGGAGAGAGGGGGAGAGAGGGAGAGATGTAGACCGAGGGGGGAGAGAGGGAGACAGAGGGGGAGAGAGGGGGAGGGGAAAGAGAGAGGGAGAGAAAGGAGATAGATGTGAATGTGGGGGAGGGAGACAGAGATTGTTGGTGTCGTGGGAGCACTGGAACAACAATAACAGCACTGTGTGCGTGTGTGTGTGTGTGTGTGTGTGTGGAGGGGCATGCTTGTGTGTGTGTGCCAGTGTGTGTGTGTGTGGAGGTGGAAGGGGGTGTTATTGCTCACAAAAGTGTTGAAATGACATCTCCCCCCCACGCCACAAGACAGCTGCTGCAGACCCAGATCCATACCTCTCTTTTCACTCGCGTCTCTCAATACCTCGTTTTTCACTCGCTACACTCTCTGCTTAGTTACTGCCTGCCTGCCTGCCCCTCTGCCTGCCTGCCTGCCTGTCTGTGTGTCTCTCTGTCTGTCTATCTGTTTTACACATGCTCTCAGTCCTCAGCACACCAACATGACCTGAACTTTTAATAACCTTCCCACGTTAAACAATCTTTTATTATGTTCATATTTCATCCGTATTGAAGGACGCTATTTTATTATTATTCTCATCCAGGCCTGAGTGGAGTGCACAAGCTGTGGTGTTCTCTGCAGATACATGCTAACCGCATGGACAACATGTATGTAGCATGTACAGCACACGTCTTTCTAATCCTCAGCCTCACTAATACCTCCGCAAAGTAGAAAGAACTCAACAAAATTAGCGATATTTTTGTATTTTCTTTCTCATGTTCCTTTCATCCGTTTTTTCTCCTCCCTCCCCCCTTTTCTTTGCAGATTAGAATTCATTAGCAATCAAAGAGTCTCCAGAGAGCTACCGTTCTTAATTACCTTCTCATTTGCATTTTTGCATATTAATGACTGCAGGGGTTCAGTGCCGCAGTGGTTTAAAGGCAGCTCAGCCTTGTTCTCAGGGGAGCAGGGACAACTAGAGGCTAGCCTCCCTCTCCTAGCCTCCACTCTCCCTCACACACCCTCCCCCCTCCCAGCCTTACCCCTCTTCCCTCACCGACCCTCTCCCTCCCTCCCTCCCTCCCTCCCTCCCTCCCTCCCTCCCTCCCTCCCTCCCTCCCTCCTTCCCTCCCTCCCTCCCTCCCTCCCTCCCTCCCTCCCTCCCTCCCTCCCTCCCTCCCTCCCTCCCTCCCTCCCTCCCTCCTCCTTCTCTCCCTCCCTCACCCATCCCCTTCAAGCCTCCCCCCTTCCCGCCTCACCTCACCCATCCCTCCCTCCTACACCCACCCTTCCTGTTGAAAGCGAAGAATGGGAGGGGGGTGGGAGGGAGGGAGGGAGGGAGGGAGGGGGGAACGCCAAAAGACAGGCTGGAGGCAGGAAGAGAGTGTACAGGGTGCAAAGGTGAGAGGTCAACGTCCCTTATCACCATAAGAAAGAACACACGTCTCATGGACACTGTAATTACACACACATGCACATGTAATTACGTGTAATTATTGTTGTTCTGCGACACTTGGATACTGGTCGGAATATGGCCGCCGGGAGACAGACACACCTCAGGACACAGACACACACACACATGTATCCTCCCCCCCCCCCCCCCCACACACACACACATACACAATCCCCACCACTGGGACAGACAGCTTGAGGGGACCAGTCGCTGGAGGGAGCTGTGTTCAGCTCGATGGAGGGGCCCGCCTCTCCCCACACACCCCCCCCTTCCACACCCCCCCACAACATTGAGCACATTTCCGAGTGTTCATTGTTCAGCAGCAGGGGGCCTATCTACCTTGGGATGAATTGACATACACACACTCACACACACACACAGACACACGTACACAGCAGAAGTGTCTCCAGAGACAGCAGCAGCTCCCAGGCATGTTGTAGGGAGAGGAACAGGACAGACCTCACCATGCGGCTCATACAATAGTGTGTGTCTGTGTGTGTGGGTGTGTCAGGATGAGTGTCTGTGTGTAAGGTTGCACATGCATGTGTGATGCCATCTGAGGACAAGAGCATGCAGGTCTGCTGGGTGTGGGGTTAATAAGATGTCACATGACCGCAGTGACCCAATCGGATGGCTTGGAGGGACAGCCAGACTGCCTCCTGCAGACAGGCAGGCAGACAGGCAGGCAGGGAGGCAAGGAGACAGCAAGACAGGCAGACAGACAGACAGACAGACAGGCAGACAGGCAGACAGCAGAGACAGGCAGACAGGCAGACAGGACAGACAGACAGACAGGACAGACAGGACAGGCAGGCAGGCAGGCAGGCAGGCAGACAAACCGCAGTGAAGTGCAACACATTTATGTTCAACCGTGGTCCAATACAAGGACTGAAGCCCCTACACACACACTCATACATATGCATGGCAGCATTAGAGAAGCAATGCAAGGATGAATGTGACTCCCTGGCTCTCTGGCTGCATCAGTCTCTCTGTGTGTCTGTCTGTGTGTGTCTGTGTGTGTGTGTGTGTGTATGTGTATGTATGTGTGTGACCATTCAGCAGCTAAACAGTGCAGTTGTAGTAACTCCTCCCTGATCTGCTCGCAGTGCCGTGCAGCACAGGGCCATTACAGACAGAACACTGCCCCCTTGTGGCTCCTCTGTGTCTCTGCATGAGGCAGCAAATCCAATTTCGGCGTAAAGGTCAATAGGCTCAGTTCATGATTGTTGTGACACACACACACATATACAGACACACACATACTTTGTTGTGTTTAAATGCAAGGACTAAATAGACCAGAACAACCATTGTATTTTTAATAGAAAGATCTTTAAACCAGGACGCCACACATGTTTTGCAAACATAAAAAAGAAAGAAAAAATGGAACATAAACCGAAACAAAAATAAAAGGGAATTACACGTTTTTAGACGGTGTGGATTTAGTGGTCTCATATACAATACATCTTATTTTCTGAGACAAAAGTGCAAATTCTCCTGAACCATCACACCCCTGACCATCACCCCTCTCCCCCCCCCCCCCCAGATACATGGTCATGATTGCTGCCCCAGGACTGTTCCCAGAGTAACAGCGCTCTGCAGTCCATGCTAGCGTTAATAATGATGCTAACACGAATGCTAACGTTAATGCTAACGCTAGCTGATAATCACTGACGCCCTGCAGGAATAGTTCCGTCTTACTCTCCCCCATAGATTAGTTTTATTTGCATACAAAATATTGTACCAAGCTTTATTTTGCTGCTCTCATTTTCAATTGACCGATCACTTCCTGCCAATTATAGCTGTATGGATTCCGTAAAATAAAAATAAAATAAAAACTTCTCTTTACAATTTTTGGTCACCGCTCTGCCTCTCCGACAATCAGTTGTTCATCTCCACAAGACCCTCTGTTATAGACCACTGCTCTACAGCCTGCCTGGAACATTCTAGACCTAGGTCCGAGTAAGAGATGAAGTCAAACACGTTGAATAACACATTTCATGTGTCATTTACGACATATTCTGTTGTTGTTAGATTTGATGGCGAGTGACAGATGGTCTACCAGGGGTATATCTACCAGGTGAGATGGTCTACCTGTCTCTCTACCAGGTGAGATGGTCTACCAGGTGAGATGGTCTACCTGTCTCTCTACCAGGTGAGATGGTCTACCAGGTGAGATGGTCTACCTGTCTCTCTACCAGACGACATAGATAACTCTCTCACACAAACAGACGTCAACCCAAAACATAAAATATTCAAGTCTTTTATAATTTTCATGTAGAATTTGCATTTAAATAATCATCCATAAAAAGAGAACAGAACAGGAATAGCAACAACAACAATAATAACCATAACCGTGAACTGACAGCACACAATATTTCCAGATGGCCTTTCGCAAAGTGCTTTGTTACAATCGCAGAAGCTTGAGACAGGCTGTCGGTCCGCCCGTCCGGCTCGGACGAGGAGCAGAGGAGCGGACAGACAGAACCACGCAGCGGTTAGACGGCTGGATGTTTCTCCTGTCGCTCCCGGGTCTCTCCTCTCCTCCTCGCCAAAACCCAGACTCTAAAGTGGGAATCATGTGATGTGAAGTTAGGAATGTTTCCGTTAGGGGGTTGGAGCGTTCAGACCCCCCCACCACCACCCCCTCCCTCCTCCCCCCTCCTCCTCCCTCCCTGCCTTCCTCCAACCCCTCGTCTCTCTCGGCCTCCTCTGCTTAGGTGTGTGCTGCTATCATACCACCTTCCCTCTCTTTGTTACCCCCTGACCTCTGACCCCCGGAAACACAGCAGGACAGACCAATCAACTGGCACCATCACACAGCACAGCATCTGATAGGTCCGCCGGTCCCTCTCCTAGCATCCCTGATCCCTCCTCCCCATTCCCCTTCTCCCCCCTCCCCGGCCCTGAACCCCCCCCACTTGTGCAAACCAGTGTACCTGATAGCCTGAGAGGGACCCCAAGTGCAAACAAAGCCCTTCTGGACAGAGACCCCAGAAAGAGAGGCCCAGACAGGAGCCACTCTGAAGGGCCTCTGCCCAGCCCAGGGCTGGCTGTGCTAGTGCTGTGCTGTGGGTAGCTCTGTACTGCATTCGCCAGCCTCTCCTGCTGTGCTTCTGGGCGGCGTACGAGCCAAGTCAGGCAAGTTCTAGCAACACCAACGCACACGACAACAAACCCCAGCCACTTCCTGCTTCCTGGTTATCATTGCTACTCGTAAGTTGTTACGTTGTTTTCAGAGACAGACAATTTTCATTTGACTTCTTGGAAAAAATAAACCTTCAGAAAGGGAAGAGAAACAAAAATGATGCCAATTGGAATAGACACATTGGTGTAGATTCAGGAAACAGGGACACCGCCCTCTCATCTCGGCAGAGTATCAGTGACCTGGGGGGAATCTGACCCTAGGCTAGGCCAGGCCAGGCTAGGCTAGGCTAAGCCAGGCTAAGATAGGCTAGGAGAAATTAAGCTAAGCTAGGCGAGGATAGTCTAGGATAGACCAAGCTAAACTAGCCAAGCTAGGCTAGGCTAAAACTGCTCAGAAACGTTGGGTCTATCTAAGCTACCTCCCAGAGGTGGCATCAATAAATAGGGTCGCTATGATTGTTTTCAATATCGTATTATTGTTACACAACTTAGATGTGGATTTGATCCAAGCTCTTTCCAAGAGCCCCTGGGTATTTTACTGTGTTTTGGGGGGGATGCTGTGGAATATTTAGTGAGATTGGTAACTCAAATGTGCAATGACTCTTTATACAAGTCTGACGCCTGCTTTGGTAACTAAAGACAAGATGTACGCGAATAAGTCTGAGAGGGTACTGGATGGACTCTCTACGTTAAGTCGTGGAGTGTGTGTACACTCTCACACACACGCACGCACACACACACACACACACACACACACACACACACACACACATACACCCCTATGCACAGGGAAACCTCCAGGCTTTTCGGAGGTCTCCTCCCTGGCCTCGGACAAGGACATGTACTTAGTGCAAACTCTTGCTGTCTCAGCGAAAAGCACTCTTCCAGTGCTACCAGGCTATCAGGCTATCCCTCTCCCACAAAGACTCACCTCAGAAAGCACCCCGCCCCGCGAAAACCCTCACACACAGAACCATCAAGTTAGTAAAAAAAAAAAAAAAAAAAAAAAAAAAACAATAAGCTGCAGAACCAACATTTGTTGTCTTGGAAAAAACAAGGACACACATAAGGAGGGGGCTGTCTCTATCTATACACCTCTGCCTCCACAGTTCAGTAATGACAAACAGAGAGGGAATGTGAACTCAAGTGGATGTTGGTCAGATTCAACACGCTCTGCTGTGTAGGGCCCCCGGGGATGAGGAGGAGGAGCTTGTGGTGGGGTGGGGGGGTGTGTGTGTGTGTGGAGGGGTGTGGGGGGGGGGGGGGTGTGGAGGGGTGTGGAGGGGTCTCACATGGGCTCAGTCTGGATAACCACAGGTTGGGAATCATCTTTTCATCTGAATTATTTTTGTATCTGAATTGTATTTATATCTGAATTGGACGGTAGATGGAATAACCATGTTATTTGTGTGTACGTGGGTGTGTGTGTATGTGTGTGTCAGTGTATTTGTGTATATGTATGTGTGTGTCAGTGTATGTGTGTGTATATAAATGTGTGTGTGGTATTCCTTTGTTAATATCAGATTCTCTGAGAGAGGCTGGTGAACAGATGGGACTAGATAGTTTGTTTATCCAGGCTTTTCCTGAGACCCTCCAGCCACGCACGCACACACACACACACACATTCCACGCCCAGCCCCTCTGCTCAACACCCCCCCCCCACCTTTGCATTAAGACATGAATAAATACATCCAGATCTTGAGATCAAATCTAATTTCAAGTGCAATCAGTTACATGGGGGCTGTTTTTTTCTTTAAGATTTTTTAAGATCACAAAACCCATCATGCTTCTGTCTGAGAGATCCGATTTTACATTTCTTGATATTTTTGGCAGCTTGTCGTCAAAAATGGAACCAAACGAGACACCGTCCACAGACTCGGTGGTCTGCTGGTGTCTCCCTGTTCCAAAGTACCCGTTTCTCTGACCAAAGTGCCCTGCTTAGTATCAAAGTGCTTTCAGGACCTGTTTCTCTCCCGTAAGGTGCAAAAGTACTGATTCTCAAACACAGCTGCAATGAAGGTAAAGGAGCCCCTCTCCCCCTTTAAAAATACCTCCCACCTCTCTCTCCTCACCTTCTCCCTTCTTACACAAATCCTCCCTCGGAGTCCATCTCTCTCACTCTTCCTCCACCCCCTCTTCTCTCTCTCTGTCTCCCACCAGCCAGCAGAGAGGTCAAGGGTCTCCTCTGTGCTTCTAGGAAGAGGGAGGCTAGGGGAAGGGAGGCTAGGAGGAGGAAAGAGGCTAGGGGGGAGGCTGGAGGGAAGGAGGCTGAGGGGTAGGAGGCTGGACGGAGACTGGGGGGGGGGGGAGGAAGGAGGGAGGCTAGGGAGGAGGAAGGAGGCTAGGGGGGGAGGCTGGAGGGAAGGAGGCTGAGGGGTAGGAGGCTGGACGGAGACTGGGGGGGGGGGGAGGAAGGAGGGAGGCTAGGGAGGAGGAAGGCTGTTCTGGCCCCAGTCTGATGGACTGCACAGTCATCCCATTCAGGATTCCAGCGTTCCAGATGTACGTGGGGGAATGGCTGTAATCACACCATGTGTGAGGCCTGCTGGAGGGGGAGGCCTGTGTCTTCTCTCTGGGAGGGAGGAGGCTTGGGGGAGGGAGGCTGGAGGCTGGAGGGGGGAGGGAGGTGGGAGGAGGCTATGGGGGTCTAGGAGGGAGGAGGGAGGAGAGAAGTTGGAGGCTAGAGGGAGAGCGTGGGTAGAGGAGGAGAGGAGAGGGAGGCCAGGAGGAGGGAGCCTCAGGGGAGGGAGGGTACGGGTAGAGAGCAGGTAGGGGAGGGGGCATGTACGAACTCGCCCGCCACCGACAGCCACTCCCTGCCTGAGTAACTCTACTGAGGCTGCCGGAAAGACCCTGGCAGCCTGCTAGTGATCCTCAATCCCCTGTAGCCTGGGCTAGGGGGTGTAAGAAGAATAAGAGAGAGAGAGGGGGAGAGAGAGAGAGAGAGGAAGCGAGGGGGAGTCTTATTTGATTCCAGTCTGCATGGAAACAGACTTGGTGTTGGCGCGAGGGAAGATTTGTCTTTATGGAATGCAACAGTCTCTTACATCTATCTCTTCACCACACCCTATCCTCCCTCCCTCCCTCCATCCCCCTACCTTACCCTCCTCCTCACCCCTCCCTCCTTCGCCCCTTACCCTCTCCCCTCACAGCAGCTGTGTAGGTATTTGGCCTTTCTAAGTGGACAGGTATTTATTGCTCTCTTCATCACACAGGTTGCATGGTGCTCACTGGACCCAATGGCAGACAGACTAGCAGAAGCAGAGCGAAACACGCCTCCTCCAGGCTGCCTAGAAGCCTCTCTTGGTTGGCCATCCCTCGTTTAAACTGTACGCAAAACGTGTGTGAGGGGTGTGGCTCTCCTCCCTCCCTCCCCTCTCCTCCTCTCCTCCTCTCCACATCTCCACCTCTCAGAAATACAGACAGGCTCCCTGACGGTTTGCATCTTAACCAGTGAAGAGTTAATCTGCACCCCGATATGTCTGGCAACAGGCCACTTCCTGTGGAAACGGACTACTTCCTGTGGAAGTGGCCACTTCCTGTGGAAACGGCATAAAGTCTCTGCTCATTGGATCTCTCCACACGTCAACAATCTTTCTGACGCACAAGTTCCTCTATTCAGCATCTCTAACATTCTACCCCACGGTTTCTGTGTCCACTCAGAGTGGTCAGTTCGACCTGGTCAAACCAAAGAAGGAAAACCAAGCAGGTAGGAATTATACATAGCTCAGCATTGTAAAGGGACTGACATTTCCTACCTCCCCCCCCTCCCCCCCCCCCCCCAATGTTTATATACATGTTTACAAATGCAAAGTGCCAAGTACCCAAAGCAGTCAACTCATACAAGGAACCAAAAACAAGAAAAACAACAAGAAAAATACAAATTAAGACAAAATCTGACAAAAATAAAAAAAGGAAATAAATTGGAATTTCTGCGGTGGCAGGATGGAGTGGGGCAGGAGGAGCCGGGTACACTGATGGATGGTTGTGCTTCATAAACACAGACCCCCAATCCCCCCCCCCCTCCATACCCCTCCCCTCCGCCCTGCTATGGAAGAGCCCCCCTGCGAATGGATTCGACTCAATATTAAACATTAAAAGTTGAACCATATAGATTTTCTTAAAATATATTTCATAGAGTAAGTAACACTTCGATCAAACCCTTTTGTCTGATTCTGTCTGGAGCGTTAGAAGGACACAGAACATTTATGTTGCATCAGAATTGAGAAGTATCTTGCATAATATCGCCCTAGTCAGGAGATATTGTTTCTATGGTAACTGTACATTTCTGGTCTGTAAAAGAATAAAAAAAAGAGTAGAGGTTTGGATCTCTCTCTTCATCTCTCTTTCTCTCTTTCCATCTTTTTGTCTTCTCGAAAAGATCTCTTTCGTTTGACATAGTTCTGTCCTTTTGTCATCTCTCTTTTGTTTGATAAATCAATCTCTGTCTCCATCTCTCTCTCTCTCTCTCTCTCTCTCTCTCTCTCTCTCTCTGCTGTCTCTGAGTGTGAGGGAGGATTGCTATCCTGAGGTGACCTGAAGGTTTGCCCGGCCGTGGTACACAGCACAGAAGATTAGCCTCTGACATCCACCACATCTAGTCTGACATCCATCACATCTAGTCCTGGACTGCATAGGTACTGCTTAGAGATGCTACTCAGAATGGCTCTTCTGAGAGCCTGTTCACTCTACTCCAAGAGACTCCGAGAGACTCTACTGAGAGACTCTACTGAGAGACTACGATTCTACTCAGAGACATTCTGCTTCTCCTGAGTTTCCTGACCATCCCACAGACAGACAGAGAGGCAGAGAGACAGGCAGGTAGACAGACAGGCCCCAAGCAGTTCAGGGGTGGGTGATGCGAAGCATTTCTTTGCTCTTTGACAAACCGATGGACTGAATGTATGTCTGTGTGTCTGTGTTTGTGTGTGAGTGTGTGTCTACTCTGTTTTCTAACGCAAAACAAGAAAAAGGAACGTAAGAGATTAGATTTTGTGACACCCTGATTTGGTTTATAGAGGAATAGTTAGTTGTAGTTTTTTTTTTTTTGTGTTTGTTTTGTGTTGGTTTTTTTTCTTTCTCCAAAACGTTCGCATCTGCGTGATTTAGTTTGTCTCTACGCCCAGGTCGATGGAGGCACCGGGGCTGCGGTGATGGCGGCCTCCCTCCTGGTCCCTCCAACACCCTCCCCACCCACCCCCCTTCACCCCCCCACCCCACGCTGCCTCAGGGCCCGGGCTGGCCTTGCCTCTCCTGGGGCGGGGGACTGCGAGGCAGGGCCCCCCTGGCCCCCCCCTCCACCGTCGCGGCGACCGAGGCCACCTCCAGACGCCTCCGCCCCCGGCCCCCGCGCCCCCCGGCCCTGGGCCCCAGGCCGGCTCCCGCGGGGCCCAGGGGGGCCTCCAGGGACCCGGGGTCTCGCACCCGCGGCTTGCGGCCCCTCCGGGAAGGTATGCCGTTGCACCCGTCCTTCTTCAGGTGCCGGTGGAGGTGGTCGGAGCGGACGAAAGTCTTGAAGCAGCTGGAGCACTGGTAGGGTCGCAGGCCGGTGTGCACGCGCATGTGGTTCTTCAGGTCGTAGTTGTGGGCGAAGGCCGCGCCGCACTGCGTGCACAGGTAGGGCTTCTCGCCTGTGTGCTTCCGCATGTGGACCTTCAGCTTGTCCTGTCTGGAGGGGGGGGAGACACACACACACAAACAGTTTCGTTAACCCAAGTCACGTGACAATGAACGCACGTAGGCACACACACACACACACACACACTCGCGCACATGCCCACAGACACACACGGTCAGATAAGGCTAGTTAGATAAGACACGTTCCACCGAGCAGACGTGCTGCATTGTGTTGTGTGGTACGCCCCCTCCCCCCCTCCCCCTGCCCTACCCCCGCCCCCCCCCCCTGGTCCCCCCCCCCAGCTCCTCCCTGAGCTACAGCAGGAGCTGAGAACATCTATCTTCTGTAGAAGGGACATCTTGGGTATCGACCTACATAAGATCTGTTTATATCTCTGTTTGAATGCACTGACTCACACCTTGAGAATCTCCTCCCCTCCTGGTTCATCCAACGCTACCGTTCTGGACCTGCCAGCCTGCACTACACCTGTTATTTTAACACTGCTTCATTATTTGATCGGATAGGTCACCCCAGGAGAAGAAGTCATAAAGAAGGCATCTTTATTATCTCCTGTTCCACTGCAGAGTACAGACCGCAGATCAATGTCCTGGGGTTGTAGGCTCTGCAGAGACTGGGACGACATCATCCACACTGCCCTGTGGCTGTAGACAGAGCTCTTACCAGGACTACACTTCCCATAGTGCTCTGGGGCTGCATCGCGTGGATTGGGACTACACTACCCACAGTGATCTGGGGCATCCTAGCTTTAGGACTACAACAGCCACAGTGCTCGGTGTGCTCAGTGCTGTGGGATAAGCTAAGTACTAAGTACTAATAATCTTCTCCTGCCAAGTAAGGGAATGGCAAGCAGCTTTGAATCTGGGCAGTGCCAACTGTCAACTACTCAACGCTCTTACAGCCTCCACCTTGACTGGACCCGGGAGCAGATAACACTGACTTCTGTTGCTAGACACACACTGTACATGGACAGGGATTATCACGTCCTTACAAACGAGCAAACAAGACAAAAGCACAAAGCATGCACACACACACACGCAAATACACGCACACCTGCTCCTACATACACACACACATGCACGTTCACACACGCACGCACACACACAGAGCAAGGGGCCTTGGGATAAAGTGACAGTGACGGAGGTGAATTATTTAAAAATTACAGAGCGAGGCACACTCTTAACCCTGATCAAACAGGATTAAGATTACAATACCCCTCCCCTCTCCTCTCCCCCTCTCCTCCCCTTTCCTCCTTATCTCCATCTGCTCTCCTCCTTTCCTTTCCACCCCCCTCTCTTCCCCTCTCCTCTGCTTTTCTCCTCCTCCACTCCTCTCTCCCCCTCTTCTCTCCTCCTCCGCTCTCTTCCCCTCCCCTCCACCCCTCCTCCTCTCCTCTCTTCACCCCTCTCCATTTCTCACCTACATCTTCATTTGTTCCCTCTCCTCCTCCTCTTCGCTCCTCCCTCCTCCTCTTCTCCCACCTACCCACTCGGTTATTTTAGACTAGACTCAACGCAAAGGGGCCTGGGTATTTCCAGTGAGCGTCTATTTCGAATGCATGTCCCCTGATTAATTCATTAAGCAGCAGGTTTCAAGGAAAAGGTTGTATTCTTAGGTACTGGGAAAACAAGCCAACCAAACACCATGAAATCCCTACCCTGGCATGGCGTAGCCTAGCCCAGCCTAGCCCAGCATAGCAAAGCATAGCATAGCATAGCATAGCATAGCATAGCATAGCATAGCATAGCATAGCAAAGCATAGCATAGCAAAGCCGAGCCCAGCCCAACAGAGCACAGCCTAGCCTAGTTTAGCCAACAAACAACTACATGGGACTGTGTATGTGTGTGCGCATGTGTTTGTTTGCGCTTGTGTGTGTGCGTCCGTTCATGTTTGTGTGTGAGTTTGGCTGTGTGAGATTGTTTGTGTGCATGCTTGCCTGCGTGTGTAAGCGTATGCGTGCCTCTATGTGTGCGTGTGCAAGAGAGAGAGGGAGAGAGAAAAAGAGAGAGAGAGAGATAGACAGCGCTGGTTTTGCTGTGGGCAATAATCAACATAACCAGGGATCACAAGTTCAAATTATTGCACTGGCACAGAAAGGGCACCCGTCTGAAGGCCCCCCTGTATCTGCTTCCCAGCTGGCCTTTATAGCTAACCAGCCTGATAACGGCAACCCTTCCCTCTTTTATAGGACCCTCGGTCCACATTCCAGGACTTTACCACAGGCCCGTCCCTGTAAACAGCCCCTGAACTCCATGGCGAGCTAGCTCTAATCACTGAGTCTGAGACATTGGTTCCCAGGGGTGGGCTGTGGTGGTGGCATCCGTTCAATACCATACCAGATGCTTGTGCTATGCTAGGTCCTCGTTTATGCGACAGCTATGCATCCAGTGCGCTAGGCTAACTAATATGCGGGCCCGTCATACCAGGTTAACGCTAAGGCTGCGCTAAGTGAGTTAGGTAATGCTAAGCTAATCAGGCTGCACTTGGCGACCCCGGTGTTGTGTTTTTGTTGATGGCTGCATAAGGTAGGTCAGTGAGGACTGAGACCAGGTTCAGACAGAAGCGCTCAACTTGCTACCGGTGGGGATCAATGGGACGGTCACCCTTGTGGTTGCGAGGGGGGGCATCACCTCCTTAGCAGGGGCCATCCCTTTGTTACCGGGACAACCGTCCGTTTCCCAGGGGGATCCCCCTCGTGACCGGCGGGAGCTTACCTGGTGAAGCGTACTTTACAGATGGCGCACTCGTAGGGCTTCTCGCCGGTGTGGGTCCTGATGTGGCGCGGTAGTTTCCCTGCCCCCTGGATCACCTTGGAGCAGATGGGGCACTTCTGGAACGCCTTGGAACGCATCTTCCTCTCTCCTCCTCCTCCTCCCCCGCCTCCTCCTCCTCCTCTCTCTCCTCCTCCTCCTCCTCCTCCACCTCCCACCCTGTCGCCGGCCCCTCTCTCGCCGCCCCCCGTCCCCCTCTCCTGCGCCCCGCCCCCCCGCGAGGCCCACAGGGGCAGGAGGCCCTGCGCCATGGCGACGGCAGAGGCTGGGTCCTCGCTCTGGGTGCTGTTAAAGTAATTCAAGTAAAACTCCACGTCGGGGTCCTCCCCCTCGTTGGGCTCCTCCCCCGCCGCCACGCGCTCCTTCTGCCTCTCGATGGAGTCCATCATCTGCTGCAGGAGGGCGCTGGCCGACCCCCTCTCCCTCTCGCCCCCCCTCTCCCCCTCCGCCCCCTGCTCGCCCTCCTCCTCCCCCTCCTCCTCCTCCTCCTCCTCCACCTTGGGCTCAGCGGGTAGGTAGAAGTGGTGTCCGTTCTGGGCCGGGGGGAGGAATCCTCCCCCCGCCCCTCCTCCGTTCCCCCGGGCCCACGCGAGCATGTCTCTGGTGTCCCCCATCTCCCCTTCCTCCTCCTCGTCTTCCTCCTCCTCCTCCTCCTCTTCCTCGGGGGCCAGAGCCCGGGCCAGGGGGGAGTAGTGCGGGTTGGGGCCCCCTGGGCCCCCCCCGTTGCTGTGGGTACCGTTGCCCAGGTTACAGTGCAGGTGTGTGGGGATGTCCCTGAGCTCTGGGGTACTGCAGCTGCTGCTCCACGTCGCCCCCCTCTGGAAGTACTCGAGATACTCCCGCGCGCGCAACCGCCTCCCCTGCTCCCCCCCTCCTGCTCCCTCCGTCCCCTCCTCCTCGTCCTCCTTCTCCTCTCCTCGCTCACTTCCCGCCTGGAGAGACAAAAAAAAAAACGTCACGTTTTTACGTCCTGTTTAGTATCTTGATTGTTCACTCTGGTTTTGAGTTTGTCACTCGAGCAAAATCATGAAAAAAAAAAAACTTTCCAAACCCCAGAGTGTGAATTGGTTTTGTCAATCACTTGATCTACATAAGCCTAATCAGCGTATTAGATTCCATTCCATATTATCGTTACGGCCCTCTCAGTTACAGAACGCTTTTAGAAGAGACAGTACATGAGAAAAAGTTTAGATATGTATTTAAGAAATTGGCTAAATATTGCTAAAGGTAAATAAATGAAGTTGTATGAAGTAATTTAAAGATATTTACCGTAACGGTGTATCAAGGTTAGAAATGTACAAGTATAAGGTATATACAGGTTATACATGTATGTACATATTATAAAGGGAAATAAATGTATATAATGGTTTATTAAGATTTATAATATCATTTCAAGGTATAAAGGTATATAAATGTATATTAAGGGTCAACAAGAATAGTTGCAGTGAGAGATGTTGGAAATAGGATTGTGTTCCCCTGTACGTCATGGGAGATCTGATGAGGTGTTACATGCTGGGTCTGTAGAATGCAGCATGCAAACCAACTAGCCTTCCTCTCACACACACACACCCACCCACCACACACACACACACACCCACCCACCCACACACACACACACACACTATTGGCTGGCATGAGTCAGTGTGAACAGGTCAGTGTTGTTGTGACTCTATGAACAGAGTTTGTCAGAGAGAAAAGAGAGGGGTCCGAGAGAGAGGGAGAGGGATGGAAGGTGGGGATGGAGGGAGAGTGAAAGACAAACAGAGAGAGAGAGAGAGAGAGAGAGAGAGAGAGAGAGAGAGAGAGAGAGAGAGAGAGAGAGAGAGAGAGAGAGAGAGAGAGGGAAAGAGAGACAGAGAGACCAACAGTGCGAACGCATCGTTAGTGTTTGTCAGTGGCTCCCGGCAAGCTTCCTGGTTCTAAGCGGAGGGTACTGAGCATGCTCACCAGCGGGGAGAGCACTTTGGTATCCAGCAGGTGCGTGCACACTTCCTGTACGGGCGGGACCTCCAGGAGCCGGGCGGCGCTCAAGATGTCCGCCACACTGCGCCGGCTGACCGTCAGGGTGGCCGTGTAGGCAAAGTCCAAGATGGCGGCCAGCGCCTCGCCGCACAGGAAGTCCAGCGCGTAGACGTTCTGCTGTTCGGCGGCGGCGGAGGTGAAGAGCTTGTGGAAGTAGGCGGAGCACGAGGCCAGGACGGAGCGGTGGGCGGAGAACTCGCGCTCCTGGGCGACCAGCAGGACGTCGCAGAGCTGGCCGCTGAGCCGCTGCTTGTTGAGGCTGCCCAGGATGTCGGCGCTGTGCTCAGGGAAGGGGATCCCCACCGGACCCTCCTCCGCCTCGCAGGCCCGGCCGCCGCCGCTGCCGCCGCCCGATTGGCCGGCTGCTCTGAGGCGGCGCCCGCTCCGCCCCCCGGCGCCCAACGACATCTTCCACCAGCCTGCCGCTGAGCCTCCGATCACAGCAGCCGATCGTGGGTCCGTCCTGCCGTCCGTGCGTCCGTGCGTCTGTGGGGGGAGAGGAACAGTGAGTCTCAGTGTAGGTTGGAGGTTAAAGGTTAGGTTGGCATGAGGATAAGCACTAACACCATGGTCACCCTGGCTTCCCCTCTGACCTCTGACCTCCCAGGCTTCCTAGAGCTGACTGGACTGGACAGGTCTGTCCTTGGAACTGGCAGACAGACAGGTAACTACCAGAACAGGACAGACAGACAGGTAGATACCTGGACAAACGGGGAGCAAGCTGGAAGAAACAAACAGACAGGTAGCTACCTAGACCGGACAAACAGGACAAGGGAGGGGGGGAGGAGCGAAACGAGAGGAGAGGGGGGAGGAGGAGCAGAGGGGAGGGATAAGGAAATATCCCACAAGAGGAGTGGGAGTACACACACACACACAGGCCACAGAGCGAGGGAAGGGTATTAAAAAGGGAGGTTGTCAATCCGGTCTGAGCCGGTTACCCCACCCAGCGCTGTGTGCCAAGTTTCAGGAAAGGCTGTCCCCTCTCTCACGTGTGTGTGGTGTGTGTGTGTGTGTATGTGGAGGGGGGGGGGGATTAACATGATCGACTGGTGCCTGGGGGGGAGGGGGCGCAGCACAGAGTGAACTCCCCAGTTTGGACTTTTAACACACACGCATACACACAGCACACAAACACACACGGACACCACCAAATAAACAAGCACACACAGATACACAGCCAAACACACACACACGTTCACACCAACACGCATTCACACACACACTCTCTCTCTCTCTCCCCCACACACACAAATCCAGCCCCCCCCTCCATCTGCCAGCCCGCACAGCAGGAGGTGAGCCAGGGGGATTATTCTCTATAAGAGCAACGTATTCAAATGACATTCCTTCAGACCAGCACACATGTACATACACTAGACCTGTTCAACCTGGCCTCCTCTCCTCTCCTGCCTTCCATCCTCTCCTCCTCTCCTCTGCTACTTTCCTTTCTTCGCACCTCTCCTCAGCTCTCCTCTCCTCTCCTCACCTCTCCTCTCTTCACCTCTCCTTACCTCTCCTCTCCTCTGCTACGCTACTCTCCTCTCTTCCTCTCCTCCTTTTCTCTCCTACACCTCCTCATCCTCTCCACACCTCTCCAGTTCCAGCAGGGAGTCTGACCTCCCCAGTGTTAGTGAAATAGCAAGACAATCCTAACATGATATCAAGTAAAAAAATAAATAAAAAAAAACGTCTGTTTGTCTTCTGGCAACACAAACAGTGCAGTTGAAACAGTATGCAAGTTATAGGTCTCTCAGCACCTCTCCTCCGCCACAACCCCTCTTTATCTCTCATGTACATTTTCCTCTCTCCCTCCCTCTATTTATCTCTGTCCTTACCAGCTGTGCCTTTCTGATGATAGTCAACTGACCACAGGCAGATCCACCATTGTTTAGTGGAACAAAGATATAGTAGACAGCCATGGAGAACATGGTATTGCACCCCTCTTATTTGAATATGCAGGTAAGACCAAGAGAGATAGAGGAGGGGAGAAGAGATGGAGAGAGGGGAGAGAGCGATAAGGCCAAAGCGAGAGAGAGATAGAGAGAGGGCAACCACAAGGCTAACGGTCATGTCCTTCGCAGGTGGAAATAGATCTCCCCTCCCCCACCCCCCTCTCTCATCATCTCTTCTCCCCTCTCTCCTCGCCTCCTCTCTCCTCGCCTCCTCTTTCCTTGCCTCCTCTCTCCTCGCCTCCTCTCTGTTCTCCTCTTCTCTTCCTCGCCACCACTTTTTTCTACTCCTGCTGGGTTACCCAGAAGTGTTTTTTTTACCCAGAACTATTTTGTGCTAAGCTAGGCTATGTCAGGACAGGTTGTCCAGAGCTGGGCTAGGCTAAGCCTAGCAGGCTAGGCTATGCTACGCTGGGTTATCCAGATCTGACCTGAGGTCGGAGAGCAACACAGCCAAAAATAGCTTCCCCTCCCTTGTCCTCCTCTCCCTGTCCTCCCCCCTCCTCCCCCTCTCGGTGGGCAGGTGGACTAACCTGATCCTGACACCTCTTCATGGTAGAAACATTTCTTATCACTTATTCATGTCTGTGGGTGACAGGGGCCACAGGCCTCAACGCTTCTCCCCCTCGCTGGCTAACGTCTCGCTTCCACATACACACACCACACACACACACACACGCACGCACGCACATACGCACAAACGCACAAACGCATTTGATACTTTTTTTAAATTATCTAATTTAGTTTGTGAATGCTTTTATCCAAAGAGACACACACACACACAAAAACATTCTTGTGGTGAGGCTAAAAATACGTTCAAAAGACAACACGTACAAAATGCAAGAATCACACACACCTTTACACATGCAGGCAGGTATGCAGGTAAACAAGCAGATAGGCATGTGAGGAGATAGGAACACATACAGACACACAGGTTGGTGTCATGCTGCTTTGCAAGTCAAACCTGGATCTTAACAGGTACTCTCACTCTTTCAGCCTTTGCCCCCACCCCCCACAGATCCTCACCCCTCACCCACACTCACCCCTCAGCCTTGCCCCCACCCCCCACAGATCCTCACCCCTCACCCACACTCACCCCTCAGCCTTGCCCCCACCCCCCACAGATCCTCACCCCTCACCCACACTCACCCCTCAGCCTCATCCCTCACCCCCCTACAGACACTGACCCCCCCACAGAATCCTAACTTTCATCTTCAACCCTTAACCCTTAAATGCATGATTGTAACAATAATAATTACTAATAATACTTGTATTATCATTGCTAAAATTCATGTTTTCAACGTGAGTTTTATCATTTAGCCTTTCCGTTTTGTTCATTAAACAGATGCTAACTGGAAACAACAGACAAATTGGGCACAGAGGAAGATCAAAGGCCAGAGGTGTACAGTTCCGACTGTGTTTCAGGAGTCGTGGAAGAGGCCTACTGCAACAATAGCATCATCTCAAGGACACTGTAACATCCTTCTGACCATGTGACAACAGCATCCAAAGTGCACCATTGTACAGAGTTACATTTACATTTAGTCATTTAGCAGACGCTCTTATCCAGAGCCCCTTACAGTAAGTACAGGGACATTCCCCTGAGGCAAGTAGGGCGAAGTGCCTTGCCCAAGGACACAACATAATTTTGCACGGCCGGGAATCGAACCAGCAACCTTTGGATGACTAGCCCAATTCCCTAACCGCTAAGCCACCTGACTCCCTCTTCCATAGGGTTCTCCTGTTGCAAGGCAGGGGTACGGCAAAACGCCAAACACAGCTGTTATCATTATTAGCATCGTTGTTGTAAGGATCATTATGTTTACACAGTTAACTTATGTTGAAATAGTTCTTTCACAGTCGCCCCAGGCAGTAGAGTGAGATATCGTCACGCTGGGTCCTAGCTCCTGAATGTTACAGTCTACTCAACATCTTCAAATCAAATCCTATTATTTCTTTGTGTGGCTATTTTCACAAGCAAAGTCACAGAAGGCTTCCGAGACAGCCATGAAACTGCACCTAAGGGGAAAAACTCCTAGGAAAACTCTAAAAAAGGATAAAAAATAGACGAAACTTTGAGGTGTACAGTAAGAGAACTCCAGAGACAGTTGGTGATAAAGAACGTGGTCCGCCCCTCTCTTCAAGACCAATTCATCCAAAGCGACGTAAGCAGGGGGATTTGAACCTGTAATCTCTCGATCTACCGTCAACTGCTCCCCCAGTGACCTACACCCCCACCCATACGATCTCCATCTCCTGCCCATATGCACTAACCACCGTTCGAGGAGAAAACTGGGCGGTGCCCTTAAATGAGGCCTATATCTCCTACCACACACACACACACACACACACACACACACACACAGTGGTGTCAGAGTACCTCTGCTCTTTGTCTGACACATTCCTCTCGTTCCCGGCAGATAAAGCGAGCTCACCTGGGCCGACCTCGCTTGCCTCGGAGAGACGGACGCTGATGACTCACTGACCGAACGAGGCTTTCCAGGAACTGTTACAAACAGGTCTGAGGAGTGTGTGACAGCGTGCGTGTGTGTGTGTGTGCGTGTGTGTCTCGTAGGCAGGTGTGCATGTGTGTGCGTGTGTGAAGGTGCGCGTGCGGTTGTATCACAGGCAGGTGTGTGTGTGTGAATGTGTGTGTCACAGGCCCCAATCTAAAGCTACCTATGTTTCTGAACAGCTTGTTGATTAGTAGATGGATCCCTACAAGACAGATAGGGCTCTGTTGCTACAGTGAGAGAGAGAGAGAGAGAGAGAGAGAGAGAGAGAGAGAGAGAGAGAGTGTGTGTGTGTGTGTGTGTGTGTGAGAAAGACAGAGTGGGTGTTTGTGTGTGAGAGAGAGTAAGAGCAACAGATAGTCAGAATCGAACAGTCAAAGTATCAAGCAGCATAGTCTCCCAGCCCCCCAGCCCCCGCCTTCTTAATTCCCGCCATGCTTTGCTCTTCCCTTGGCGAGATTAGCGATCGCCGTGGAAACCCAGCTGATAGAGAAGCAGAGGGAATCACCCAAGCAGAGGCCGGATAGGTCAAGGTCAAGACAGGAGGGTATTACAGGATAATCACCAACACAGAGAGAGAGAGAGAGAGAGAGAGAGAGAGAGAGAGAGAGAGAGAGAGAGAGGGGAGGTGAAGGAGAGGGGAGGAGGGGCGAGGAGGGGCGAGGAGGGGCGAGGGGCAAGGGAGGAGGGTAGGGAGGGTGAGGGAGGGGAGGGCATGAGGGGGAGGAAGGGAGGTGGTTGCTCTTCCAAGAAGAGTGGGTTGGGAAGGGGGAGGGGCAGGGGGAGGGGAAAGGGGAGGGGGGATGTGGGACTGGCAGGGTTGGAGGGAGGGGGGCAGGGGCGCTTCCAAGAAGAGTGGGTTGGGGAGGGGCTGGGGGGATTTGGGCTCACGGCCTGACGTGTGAGTCACTTGTGCCAGGGCTGGCCTGCGTTCTGATTGGCCGAGCCAACAGGAAGCAGGAAGTGAGTGAGAGAGATAGATGAGGAGTAGTGGAGCTGCTGCAGACACACCCTAAAAGGAACACACACGCACACACGCACACCTGCAAACACACACACACACACACGCTGCATATAGCACTCTACTCAAACACACACACACAGCTAGGTATGCCAGGTGGGCGAGGCAGTCTTAAACAAACTCACACCAAGAAACCTTTCCTCCCACCCAGAGTGAACCGTCGACTCCAGCAGAGCTAGTTCCCCTGTGCCCTGGCGCAGTGGAGACGAGGTGTGGCTCAGACTACCACTGTCTACCACCAAGTTACAGAAGTATTCCGAAGAAGGGGTGTCCTTTCACCGTGATAAAAGGAATTACAGCCCTATCAAATATCCCTGTACAATCTTTGACAGTAAAAAGTTTATGGTCTCAAAGGTCTAAGTTCCTTTCAGGTTGCTTTCCCCTCAGAGAGATGAGAGAGGGGGAAACAGCATGGAGACACTGTCCTGGGTTGAACTGCTCTATATCCATATCTCTCTGTCTCCTCCTCTGTCTCTCCTCTGTCACCTCCTGGAAAAAGCAGCCTGTCGGAACCGGCCCGTCGAAAACACAAGACTCTATCGGGTGAATTAGTCACATAAATAGCCTCTCGCGAAGACAGCCTGTCGAGAACCAGCTCGTCAAGCAGCAAAGTGTGCAGAACCAGTCAGCGCAGAACCAGTCGGCGCAGAACCAGTCGGCACAGAACCAGTCGGCGCAGAGGGCTGTGCTCTTCTCCGAGAGGCGACGACTTCCTGTGTGTCAGGGGCAGACGTGTAACAGAACCCCTCTGTTATCAGATGACCAGCCCCCTCCCTCTCTCTCTCTCTCTCTCTCCTTCTCTCTCTGCCTCTCTTCCTCTCTCTCTCTCTCCCTCTCTCTCTCTCCCTCTCTCTCTCTCCCTCTCTCTCTCTCTCTCTCTCTCTCTCCACGTCGCTCTGTCGGCCTCGTCCTCTCTCCACCTCTTTCTCTCTCCAGCCCCATTGCTCTTTCCAGTCAGACACCGGGCCTCTCTATGTCTCCACTCTCTCTTCCTCTCTCTCACCCTCTCACCATTGCTCTCTCTTCCTCTTCCCCTCCTCGCCTTGTTCTGTTTCTGCGCGCACACACACACGCGCACGCACACACACACACACGCGCACACATGGACACATACGCACACACACGCGCACACACACACACACACACACACACACATGCTGCGCTGGGTTGTCTGTGACCACCATTCACCTACTTCCCCCTTCAGTCTACTGAGGATCTGGAAACACATCCCAAACAGAACACACTGGAACATTCCAAAACATACTACATTTGTGTGGAAGGGAGGGTCGAGGGTGAAGGGGAGGTGAGCGGGGTAGAGGAGGGTTGAGAAGGGGTGAGGACGGGGAGAGCCACAGCTGGTGTGACCCAGCATAGCTACTCTGTGACGGGATAATCTGATCAGGTCAGAGCCCTCTGCATCGACACCCAACACAGAACAGGCCCCCTTCACCAACCTCAGCTCCACTAACTACTGCACAACAAGTCTACAGACACACTGAAGGGGAGAGAGAGAGAGCGGGTGGGTGGGGAGAGAGAGAGAGCGGGTGGGTGGGGAGAGAGAGAGGGTGGGTGGGGAGAGAGAGAGGGTGGGTGGGGAGAGAGAGAGAGCGGGTGGGGAGAGAGAGAGAGAGAGAGGGTGGGGGGGGAGAGAGAGAGAGAGGGTGGGTGGGTGGGTGGGGAGAGAGAGAGAGAGAGAGGGTGGGTGGGGGGAGAGAGAGAGAGGGTGGGTGGGGAGAGAGAGAGAGAGGGTGGGTGGGGAGAGAGAGAGAGCGGGTGGGTGGGGAGAGAGAGAGAGGGTGGGGGGGAGAGAGAGAGAGAGGGGTGGGGGGGAGAGAGAGAGAGATCTATAGAGAGAGAAAGTGAGACGGAGAGATAGAGCGAAAGAAAGAGAGGGAGAGAGAGAGAGAGAAACAGTCCTATCTGTGAAGGAATGTGCTCACTATATTCCGTACGGGACGAAGCCTTCTGGTTCCGGAACAATCTATAAAGCAGCACCCACTACTGTAAGAAAAAGAAAGGAATCCAGAAAAGTGTAGCATGGCAAGGAAAACATACCCCAACCTGTCTCCCTGTCTCCTCTAGGCCTGCTAGCTCGGATGGGAGCCCAGAGAGGAACACAGGAATATCTGAGTTCTTTGCCTCTCACCACCAAATTGATGGGTGGTGTCTGGGGCTGGGCCCTAGCCACCGAAAGTCCCCTGCAATTCTCCTGCATCCTCCAGACCAGCCGCCCTGAGTCCTTATTTAACCCCTCACTGCCACTGGCTAGCGCTGAATGCTAGCTCCGAAAAAACACTGTGAGCGAATACGTGGTGCTACATGGAGTGGTTTGTTTTTAAAGTTGCCCACGTCGATTGACAGTTTGAACTCTCGAGGTGACTGAGACCTGCTTTTCTGTACCAACAGGAAGTGGTGAGGGTTAGGGTGCGACGATCGTTTTGTAACTATATTTCATGAGAAAAATCTTGTTCAGCCTGCTGCCTATCTCTGTGCGTCCTACCAAACCCTTTCCTCGAGTTGGGGCGTCTTCACTTTCCAATAAAGAGCCCTCCCTTTGCCCGCACTCCTGGGAACAAGTTGGACGAGTACGGGTTGCCAGAAATATGCCTGTGTGTGTGTACGTGCGTGTGTGTGTGTTGATGGCTGATGTGTTCGAACAAATCAGAGAGTAAAGCAGAGTGTGGCCAGAACACAGCTCCTCCCTCAGGTGTTAGGGAGGAGAGGACAGGAAGAGAGGAGAGAGGATAGAGGAGAGAGGAAGAGAGGAAAGAGGAGAGGAGAGTGGAGAGAGGAGAGGAGAGGAGAGAGGAGAGTGGAGAGTGGAGAGTGGAGAGGAGAAAAAAGAGAGGAAGGGAGAGCAGATATATAGACAGAGAGAGGGAGGACCAGGAAGGACAGAGAGGACCAGAGGGCTGTGAAGGAGAGAAGAAGAACTGAAAGTAATCAAGCAATAGAGAACTGTCCAACGTTTCAAAAAGCTTCTCCTGGTTTTGTTATGGCGGCTTGTTCATCACAATTTACAACTCAAGTAGACTTTCCAACACTAGTGGCCACATGTATCCCTGCTCCTGTCACACACACACACACACACACACACACACACACACACACACGCAAGCCTACACGTATACACATGCTGACATGCGCACTCTCTCTCTCTCTCTCTCTCTCTCTCTCTCTCTCTCTCTCTCTCTCTCTCTCTCTCTCTCTCTCTCTCTCTCTGACTCTCTCTCTCTCTCTCTCACACTCACACACACACACACACACACAGATCTTCTAGTAAAAGTGCTGCTGCTCTTATCTGTCTGTCAAACAGGCTTTGGGTAACAAAGTTGGTATTGATCTTATAATGGTTCTGGTGGGCTTCTACTGGGTCCAGGCTGTAGTTCCCTCACCCTCTCTCTCTCTCTCTCTCTCTCTCTCTCTCTCTCCCTCTCTCTCTCTCTCTCTCTCTCTCTCTCTCCCTCTCCTCTTTCTCTCTCCCCCTTCTCCCTCGTTCTCTTTCCCTCCCTCCCTCCCACTCCTCTCTCTCAGTCTCCCTCTACTCTCTCTCTCAAACTCTCCCTCTCTCCCTCTCTTTTCTTGTCTCTTGTGTCCTACATTTACAAACACCGGCTCAATAACACATCTCCAAAATCAACACGTTCAGTGGACTATCAACATCCTCCACGGCGAGTTAACAAAGCCCCTTGTCCAAACCACGTTTCCATGACAGGAGGCTAATGTGTCTGAGCTGAACGTGAAATTCAAACAGAAGCATTTCATCCTCCTGCTCTGAACTCTGAACTCTAGCCAGCCCAGCTCTCTCTCTCTCTGTCTATGTCTCTCTCTCTCTCTCTCTCTCTCTCTTGCACACGTCTCAACCCCACACCCTCCCTCTCTCAAACACACACTCACACACGCAGAACCTGGTATTTATTTCCTCAACTCCCCCTCTCCTCTCCACAGACAGCAGAAAGAGAGAGAGGGGAAAGAAAGAGTGAAAGACAGGAGAAAAATACCAGAAAGAAAGCAGTATATCGCATAAACATTAGCAAGGAGAGAAAGATAGACAGAGAAAGAGAGAGTGGGTATAATTAGAGAGCTCTTACCAGCTGGCCAGCAGCAGTTCTCCAGAACCCCTGTCAGGCTGCCCTGCCTGCCTGCTTTGGAGTCTCTGTGCCTGGGCAGCTATCTACCTCAGGCCCCTGCCTCGGCCCTGGAACTCCAGTTGCAGCCTGGTCTCTCAGGCAAGCCCTAGCCTGATCCCTCTGCCAGCCACCTCCTCCCCCCTCCTCTATTTTCAGCCCACCGTTCCGGCAGCCCTTCTTCCACTCTGATTGGCCTGACAGCAGCTCACTCACCACACCTCCTTGCTGGGATTGGCTGGAGGCTGTTCTTTTTCCTGTATGGCCGAGGGCAAGGCACTCTGGGTAGTGGAGTCCTCAGATGCTATTTGACCTGGTTCTCAGCCCCTGCTGCGAACTACAGTTCCCATGTGTCTGCTGTCTGGCCACCTCTTCCATTCTGCTCCAACGTAGAATTACACACTACAGTGTGTTGCTAGCAGGATGCCAGGTATTAAAAGTACAGACGAGCTATCAAACAGAGCTGTGCTCGGGGAGAAAAGAACACACAAGCAGCACTGTCACACACACAGACACACGCACACACCACCACCACTCTGTCTTATGAACACACACGTACGGCACACACACATATTTAAACACTCGCATCCACTGTCCTGACCTATATATTAAGACTCATTCCTGTTCTGACCAATTTCAAACTGTCTGAAAGGACAGACCAACACGACAGATCGGTCTGGAAGCTTCCCAGCGACTTCCCGTCCCCCCGGCTCGTCTGAGAGGAGATGACACAACCTCGAAAAGTTGCCGCCGTTGCCTGCCATCACACCTTGTCCTAAAGAATTATTTTTGGTTGTTCCTTCCTCTCGCCCTGAGTCCCCCTCCCCTCTAGACACCACCACCCCCACCCCCCCTTCTCTTAAGTGCTTCCACCTGCCTAGAAAGTTGACGTCTCAAACACACCAAATGAACTTTATCCGAGGGGGACACAGAGAGGCACCGTCAGAATCAAAGAAACAAAATCAACTTTAGCGAGACAGCGAAGAGAGAAAAAAAAGGAAGCATAGCTGGAGCTTGTCGAGAGACCCACTTCTACCCCCTCCTCCTCCCCCTCCCCTGCCGACCCCCCCCACCTACCTCCCCACCCACCCCCACCCTCTCTCCTCTCTCTGCCCCCCCTCCCTCATTCCTCCTCTCCTCCAGAGAGGCTGGGTCCGCGGGCGGTCAGGGCCCAGGGCAGAGCACCGCGGGGTGGGCTTTAACTCACCTGCGATGTCCGTGCCGCTGGTTGTTGTGAGTTAGCTCTGCTGCCCCTCTCCCTCTCTCTCTCTTTCTCTCGAGCTGTCGTACAACGCAGAGCCCCGTATGCGCTAGCCAGGCAGCAGCAGATCAACTCTATTCCCTTCCTGGTTTCTGGAGGGCAAAGAGGTCCCTCCCTTTCTCTCTCTCTCTCTCTCTCTCCCTCTCCCTCTCCCTCTCTCCCTCTCTCTCTTAAAGAAACAGCATTCCCCCTCTCCCTCGCCTGTCTGCCTCTCGTCTCTGGGGGATTACAGGGAAGCACATATTTCTGTGTGATATCAGATGTTGACTGTTTGTTGTTATTGTAGTTCAACTACATGTAACATATATATTTAAAAAAAAACTTGTATCTGATATGGTGAGTGAGTGGGCGCTTCATTTCCTGGTTGCTAATCTGAGAATGAATGTTCATCTGTGCTCAGTAACACACACTCAGATTAAACGGTCATGATCAGATTAAACTGCAACTCTTGTCTTTCTCTGCTCACCCTTTTCTCTGTCACCCCCCCCCTCTCTCTCTCTCTCTCTCTCTTCTCTCTCTCTTTCTTGGTAGAGTTGCACCCACCCTTCCCTCACCGCCTGAGGTCATTGCGTCCCACCCCAGAAACAAGTCTTGGCACATTCCAAAACGTAGGGTCTGCCAGCATCGCCCCCTCCACCCTCTCCCTCTTCTTCTCCTCTCTTAACACACCTGTTTCCCAGGTGGGACAACAGGAAGTGCTTTATCTCACATTTAAGTTGTGTCACATGGCTCTCTCTCTCTCAAGAGGAGAGCTGCCAACCACTCGCCATCAACTCACGCGATTGGCCGGCCACTCACTATCGACACACGCGATTGGCCAACCACTCACCGACACACCGAATTGGCCAACGCCCACCACATTGTGACCTCATTGAGGTGAGAGACTCTCAGGTAACTAGCTGCCTGACTGCATATATACATATTTCAAACCCGTCATCATTTGTAGACCTGGATGGGGTAGACAGCCAGCCACAGGAAGTGAACAGACAACCAGACAGGAAGTGCATAGACCTCAGACTGTGGTTGGCTGGTGTGTGTGTGCAGTGTGGAGACAGGAAGAGGCAGTTACACACACACCACCTAGAGGTTGCAGGTCGGCGTTACATAAAATATATTTTTTTTTAATATTGTACTTAATTTTTTAATTAACTGTACAGAAATATAATAGTATAGAGGGGACATTCTAGAGATACATTTACAAAAAAAATACAATAGAAACTCCAAACGTCCTTAATTTAGCATAACTCCAAATTCATAAAAAAAATACAACTTTCCTCAAGTTAGTAACGATCATAAAAACTCTTAATTAACACGTCTCTCTCCTAACAGACCAAATGATGTCATTCATGTTTATGAGCACGTAGACTTACAGTCCAATATAATCCTAACCCTAGACAACTCCTGCCCAATCCCAACTCCTCTGCCCCAACAACCCCCCCGCCCCTGCCCCCACATACCCCACCGCCCTCACAACAATTTAAAGCTTAAGGGACTTTACTGGATTATTCTTCCAACGTTATTAAGTGTTATACAACATTTTATAACCTTATAAACATACACAAAACATCATAAAAGTTCTGAGGCACCCATGCTTGTCCCAGTTGTCCAAGGCTTGACCCAGGTCTTTGTCTGACTGGAAAACAATTGGACACCCGATCACGTTGCATGTGTGTGATGTTCAATATGGATAGTCTTTCACACCACACAAAACCAGTCAAATATATACATTCACAAATCAGTTTTATTTCCTTTTTTTTTGTACATGACCATATCCAACACTTTTTCATGTTATAATAAAATGACTTCTCCCTTATTACTTTTCATAAATCAAAAACAGAACTTTTTTCTTTATTAAGACTGCAAAATAGTACTTCCATCCTCTGTATATATCATTCAAACACATGAGACCAGTGAATTCAATACCCCAATACTCTCTACATGCATCCATCCATCCTCTCTCCCTCCCTCCCCTACAGTTATCTCAGGTTGGTCGGTTACCCTAGAGATTAGCCAATCAGCACATGTTCCTCAGGAGGGCTGGTGGGATGCATGTTAGGAGAGTTCCGATAGGTCCAGGTGTTGGCCGGAGGGGGGCAGCTCAGATAGGCCCCTCGCAGATTACAGAGTAGTATCGCTGACTCAAGAGAGCTGAACAGGTGAACATGATTCAGAGAGTTTAACAGGTGAACATGATTCAGAGAGCTGAACAGGTGAACATGATTCAGAGAGCTGAACAGGTGAACATGATTCAGAGAGCTTAACAGGTGAACATGATTCAGAGAGCTGAACAGGTGAACATGATTCAGAGAGCTGAACAGGTGAACATGATTCAGAGAGCTGAACAGGTGAACATGATTCAGAGAGAACTGGTCAGAGGGACCTGACCACAAACAGGTTGAGTAGCCGATATAATTTCAGACATTTGGTTAAACTGACAAATGGTTCAGGCATTTGTTTAAATAAACAGTTAAAGTAAATAATGACATAATGGTATTAAAGTGTTCTTAGGCATAAACAGAGGAAAGGGTTATTGTAGCCATGGTACACCGGCATCCTTGTAACCAAGGACAACACGCATTCAAGCTCTCCCTTGCGTGTCTCCATGGCAGCGGACAGAGCACGCCCACCGCAGGGTAACCATGGAAACCAGGGGCCCATACAATCAGAACCGCCAATCGGCCCTCTCGAGATAAGATCCTCTCACTGGTGCGCCCCTGTCAGTTAGCATATCTCATTCACAACCATCCTACAGTAGTCATGACAACCCTCTTTGGTTCACCCCCCACCAACCCCCCGCCCCTCCTCTCTCCCCCCTCCTCGGGTCTAACGCCTCCCCCATTAATACAGGGGTTTAAGAGGGCAGGGGAGGGTCGCCAGGCAACACACCATGGCAACCCTTACCTACATGGGAAGTCCCCCTCCTTACCTAGAAGAGTGGTAAAAGAGGAGGAGGGAAGGAGGTGGAGGGGGGCAGGAAGAAGGGAAGGAGGTGGAGGGCAGGAAGAAGGGAAGGAGGTGGAGGTGGAGGAGGGGGGCAGGAAGAAGAGGAGGGGGTGAGTTGAGGTGTCGAATATAGAATAGGATCATGTGATCTGCCAGTGAACCATGAGGGTTAAAAATACTTAGACTTTACCAGGAAACCTTTTACTAAGCTGGACTGAAGCAGAACAGGAACGTGTGTGTGTGTGTGTGCACGCTGCAGCTGATCATAGAAAGATAGGACACTCTGCTTTGCATGTGTGTGTGCGTTGCGCGTGTGTGTGTGTGTGTGTGAGCTGCAGCAGGTCAGAGAAGGGCAGGTCACTCTGCGTTGCGTGTGGGGGTGCTGGGCTGGTTGAGCCCCATGGTTTTACACATCCAGCCTGCAAAGTCCACCTCCTCCACCTCAGCCCTCTTGATGAAGGTGTGGCTCTGGAGGACACAGAGGATCACAGTTAGACATCCTCATTCACTGAACAGTTTTAGTCGACTGGCAAGTTAACTAGTCAGCCGGTTAGCAAGTTAACCAGTCAGCCAGCTAGCAAGTTAACCAGTCAGATGGACAGCCAGGAAGTCAACTAGCAGGTTAATCAGCCAGCCATTCATCTTTCCAGTTTGTTACTCACCATTAGCATCTTCAGGTCAGCTCTCTCTGCTGGGTTCTTGATCAGACTGCAAACAAAAGAGACTAGAATTAGCATCCTAGCTAACAAATATCAACACACCAGCTAACAAATACAACTTTGCATCCTAGCTAACAAGTTAACATACCTGCTACTAATAATACAAGTTAGCATCCCAACTAAACAAACAGAACTATTACAAACAAAGATGGCCGCCTCACCATTTAGTCACAAACTCGTGGAAGTCTGAGGTGAAGACTCCAAGGGGCAGCTTGGGCGGGGGCTGAGGAAAAAACGAGTAGGGAGAGGAAGAAAAGGACAAGCAAGAGGACAACCATTTAGCATTAGCACACAGTCATCTCAGGAGACAGAGTGATAGCTGTCAGGTGGTTGAATCGGCAGTTCTGACCTCGTTGACGATGTAGTCGAGCAGTTCAAAGATGGCCATGGCTGGTCGGCTGTCCACACCGTGGCCTGGGAGAGAGGGAGGAGAGGAGGGAGGGGTGGAGAGGAAGAAGAGAAAGGGCTCAGCTAAAACAGCAGACATGTGAAGCTAACAGTCATAACCTAGTCACAAACTAGCTTTTAAACACCAAAACAAGGTTTGGGTGTTTGTTTTCGCTCCTCAGCTCACCGCTGACTGGCCGTCCGGGCGGTCTGGGCCGGGTGGAGTTATGCGTGTCGCCCTCGGCCCCGTCCAGAACGGGCCGTCCGAAGATAGCCTCCAGCTCCTTGGCGTCAGGCGGGGGGATTGGGTAGCGACCCAGGGCCAGCTCCACCAGGGAGAGGCCCATGCTCCACACGTCAGACTGGACAGAGTAGTGGGTCCCCTGCAGCCTCTCCGGCTGTCAGGCACAAAACAAACACACACACAGGTCACATCCAGGCAGGGCTCGCTCTACTGCCAGGCCTCCTCCTCCCCCTAGCTCCTCTTCCTCCCTCTCCTCCCCCCCCCCCCCCCCCACTCACCCATCCTTTCCCTTCCCACTATCTCTCACTCCCTCCCCCCTGCAGGGAGACCAGGCTGGCTGCATCACCACACCCTCTCCAAGTGCCCGCTTGCATCCTCTCCCTTCCAACTCTCACCCTCCTCCTCCCCCCTCTCCTACAGCCTCCTCCCCCCCCCCCCTCCCCCCTCCAGGTGCCCGCCTGGCGGTGCCAGCCTTCTCCTGGGCACGGCCCTTGACAGCTGGTATGGACGGGGGGGGACGGAGAGAGGGGAGGGACGAGGGGCAGGCTGGGAGGAGGGAGGGGAAGAGAAGTCGGACCATCGATGGAGGAGGGCTAGAGAGGGGAAGGGATGCAGGAAGGAGGGAGGGAAGAGAGGGAAGAGGAGGAGGGGAAGGAAGGCAGGAAGGAGGGCTGTCTCACCGACATGTAGGAGCGAGTGCCAACAAAGGAGTTGGCCATGGAGTCGATGAGCTGGCCGCTCACGAGCCGAAGTCGCACAGCTTGATCTCCCCGCGAGAGTTCACCAGGATGTTGGAGGGCTTGACGTCTGAGACATACGGAGCACAGGTCAGAGAGAGGAGAGGAGGGAGGGGAGAGGGGGGAGAGTATGAGAGGGATGGGAGGAGAGGGAGAAGGAGAGAAAGAGTGAAGAAGAGAGAGTGAAGGAGAGAAAGAGAGAGAGAGAGAGAAGAGAAAGAGAGAGACAGAAGAAGAGAAAGAGAAAAAACCAAGAGAAGCGGAGACAGAGAAATAGAGAAAAAAAAGAGATAGGGAGGGAAGGAGGGTGTGGCCACTGCTGTATAACAACATTTGAGAGGGTGTAATTATGGGCTGGCCTCACAGGCAAGGCGGTCTGCCCCTTCTCCTGTGGCCTGGGCACTTGAGAGCGAACATACACACACAGACACACACACACACACACAGCAGCAGAGCCCCAGTAAACCCTAAGGTAGGATGTCTTGGCCTCATCTCCCTCCAACACACACACACACACACACACACAGACAGACGGTAACACAACACACACACCCACACACACACACACAACACACACACACACACACGACACACACACACTAGGGTTCACCTCTGTGCATGATTTAGGTTACTGCTTTCTTCCCTAAGTGCCAAGGAGAGAGCTACGAAGGAAGATCCTACCTCTTTTTTTCTTTCTCAGCTACGAAAGCATTTGAAGTCACTATGTTCGCTAGGGGGGCGCGTCTGGTCTGGTAGCTATTCTCTTTGGAACTATTTTACATGCGTTCATATGGTTCACACCTAAGGATATAGTAGGCACAAAATCAACAAATTGCCCTTCTACTTGTTTATTTAACTTTTTCGAACTGAAATTCCTTTGCTCTTAAGTCCCGGGTAAAATCTACTGGTCATAGTGTTTTGGTTGGGGATTGGATCTTGCGGTCAAGCACCTTGCGCAGGATCTTATGTCAAGACTAGAATTCTGAGTTCAATTAACACCACATACATCCGACTTCACGCAGACATGACACGTGAAGATGGGATATGCAGGGCGCCTTGTGCAACAGCACACGACTAAGCACACTAAAAAAAGAACTAATTAAAAAAACAGCCCTGTCAGAGGGCGGGCCCGAGGAAGAAAGAGCAAAAAATAGCATCAGAACAAGATAAATGGAAGAAAACAGGAAGGGGAGGGGAAAAAGAAAGAAGAAATGAGATGGGATAAGTAAAACTGTAGTGACATCAGTGCTTATGTAGTGTAACCGAGGCGAGGTGGGATTTGGAATAAGAACGCAAGGAGTGTGGTCACGTGAACGAAAAGGGTGGTGGACACCGGAGGACGGGAAAAGTAGAGCAAAGGGGAAGGAGATGAAGACCACAAACAACACGCACCATATTGATAACGGGAGGGGGGGAAATAAAGGACCGCAATTAGAAGGAACCTGAGTGAGAAAAACAAAGAGGTGCAAGAGAGTCGGAAAGTAAAAAACAGGCAGACGAACAGAGACTCATTGGAAGGGGAAACGGAAACGAGCGCGCTTAAGAGGAACCCCAAGAAGTGGAGAATACATAAGAGTGACAAAAGAAAGAGTGAAAGATAGCAGAATAGGAATAGGTAAGAACTTGAAGACGAGACGTAGAGAAAACGGAGGAAAGAAATAAAAGAAGTGAGTAGGGAGGTGGAGAGAAAGAGAACAAACATAGAGAAAGACGGCAAAGAGAAAGGAAAAAGCGATGGCGTGTAATACGTAATAAGAGCACGAGAAATATAAACATGAATATTAAAAAATAAAAGGAAAAATGGAGGGAGAAGGACAGAAGAGAATTAAGGAGTTAGATGGAGTGAAAAAACTCATACGTGGGTAACTTAAACAAATACTACGCAATCGGTCTTTGGTAATAGTGGGTGCCCAATAACAATTTTAAAAGGGAAAATTATGGAGTAGAAGATCACAAATAAAGAAAAAAACTAGGAGTATAACACGAAAAGAATCAATGTGACGAAAAAAGTTAAAAAAAAAAGAGAAACATACAGTACTGGAGCTCACAAAAAATATAACAAAAAATAACATAAATACATAAAAAGGTTATAAAATTAAAAAAAAAAAGGAAAGTAAAAAAAAAAAATTTATATCTCGAATAGTAAGTGTGGGGTCTTTGGAGAACTCCTGGTTGTTTCCTTTCTAACAATTATTTGTAATTTTTAAGTGAACATGAAAATTCATATTAGGTTTTCCGGCAGGAACGTTCGGGAGTGGTCGGGTAGCCCTCGACGGCCCGGGCGGTTCGTGTCTATTTCTTGTGTGGGGGGGGCTGTATTCGGACTCGCTGGAAGAGACACACCTCTTTAACCTTGATGGGGGTGGGGAGGGGTGGGGCCAGGCGCATGGTGGGTCGGGCTGAGCCAGCAACGAGGACATGATAGGGAACAAGATTAGGGGGGCGTATGGCTGAAAAAGAGAAACGTGGTTGTAAACTTTACAGCTCACAGTGAGTCAAAGACTAAGCGATTGGGTGGAGGGCAAAGGGTGGGAGAGGGACAGCAATAGATACTTCGATTCGTCATAGGGTTCAAGCAGAATAAGAGATCGAGCTATATGGGAAAGTGGGGTGAGGACAATAAAACGAAGAAAGGAGCTACACTGAAAACGAGCACCATATGTGTGGTGCAGTGGGGCGCGTAAATGCAGGGGGTCGTCCGCGTTTTCTTGAGGTGGGTGGAGGGTGGCGTGTTGTGGGAGAAGGAGGTAGGTTTGGTGAGTAGGGGATAGGTTTGATGTGGCTTCTCCTCGGGTTCGGTAATTAGAATTTTGGGTGTGTGACTGTGAGGCGAGAGAAGGGATAAGGCTAGCTCCGCTCCCGTGAAAATATCGCGAGTGTGGTGAGTGTTAGGGCTGGATACATCTGAGTATAAGGTAGTTGTTAGGCTGTAAAATCAATGGAGACTTGTTGTGAAATTGAGTGTTTATATACGTGTTTTGTATGGAATTTTTCATTTTTTTTTTGGACGTATACTTAGAAACAGAAATATTGCAAATATGCACAAGTAGTCCTATCATGAAAGGGGCTGGGAAGCTAGTTTCATCAATTTTTGTTGCGCGGGGGGGGGGAGACATAGAGGAGGATAGAAGAGAGGCAGATAGAGAGAACCGACCCCTTGGATTGTCAAATACCAAATCTGGAACATGAATAAGTAGCCTATGGTTGTCAAAGTATTTCGTCCAGCAAACCAGCATGGCATGGACAGATCTCGTCAGATCTCGGAAGCTAAGCAGGGTTGGGCCTGGTTAGTAGTTGGATGGGAGACCGACCGACCGCCTGTGAATACCAGGTGGTGTATGGTATGCTCTTTTGCTCACTCACTTAGAAACAGAAATCTTGCAATATGCACAAGTAGTCCTTCATGAAAGGGGCTGGAAGCTGTTTTCATTTTGCCGAGAGAGAGAGAGAGAGAGAGACCACCTTGGATTGTCAAATACCAAATCTGGAACATGAATAAGTAGCCTATGGTTGTCAAAGTATTTCGTCCAGCAAACCAGCATGGCATGGACAGATCTCGTCAGATCTCGGAAGCTAAGCAGGGTTGGGCCTGGTTAGTAGTTGGATGGGAGACCGACCGACCGCCTGTGAATACCAGGTGGTGTATGGTATGCTCTTTTGCTCACTCACTTAGAAACAGAAATCTTGCAATATGCACAAGTAGTCCTTCATGAAAGGGGCTGGAAGCTGTTTTCATTTTGCCGAGAGAGAGAGAGAGAGAGAGACCACCTTGGATTGTCAAATACCAAATCTGGAACATGAATAAGTAGCCTATGGTTGTCAAAGTATTTCGTCCAGCAAACCAGCATGGCATGGACAGATCTCGTCAGATCTCGGAAGCTAAGCAGGGTTGGGCCTGGTTAGTAGTTGGATGGGAGACCGACCGACCGCCTGTGAATACCAGGTGGTGTATGGTATGCTCTTTTGCTCACTCACTTAGAAACAGAAATCTTGCAATATGCACAAGTAGTCCTTCATGAAAGGGGCTGGAAGCTGTTTTCATTTTGCCGAGAGAGAGAGAGAGAGAGAGAGAGAGAGACCACCTTGGATTGTCAAATACCAAATCTGGAACATGAATAAGTAGCCTATGGTTGTCAAAGTATTTCGTCCGGCAAACCAGCATGGCATGGACAGATCTCGTCAGATCTTGGAAGCTAAGCAGGGTTGGGCCTGGTTAGTAGTTGGATGGGAGACCGACCGACCGCCTGTGAATACCAGGTGGTGTATGGTATGCTCTTTTGCTCACTCACTTAGAAACAGAAATCTTGCAATATGCACAAGTAGTCCTTCATGAAAGGGGCTGGAAGCTGTTTTCATTTTGCCGAGAGAGAGAGAGAGAGAGAGAGACCACCTTGGATTGTCAAATACCAAATCTGGAACATGAATAAGTAGCCTATGGTTGTCAAAGTATTTCGTCCAGCAAACCAGCATGGCATGGACAGATCTCGTCAGATCTCGGAAGCTAAGCAGGGTTGGGCCTGGTTAGTAGTTGGATGGGAGACCGACCGACCGCCTGTGAATACCAGGTGGTGTATGGTATGCTCTTTTGCTCACTCACTTAGAAACAGAAATCTTGCAATATGCACAAGTAGTCCTTCATGAAAGGGGCTGGAAGCTGTTTTCATTTTGCCGAGAGAGAGAGAGAGAGAGAGAGAGACCACCTTGGATTGTCAAATACCAAATCTGGAACATGAATAAGTAGCCTATGGTTGTCAAAGTATTTCGTCCGGCAAACCAGCATGGCATGGACAGATCTCGTCAGATCTTGGAAGCTAAGCAGGGTTGGGCCTGGTTAGTAGTTGGATGGGAGACCGACCGACCGCCTGTGAATACCAGGTGGTGTATGGTATGCTCTTTTGCTCACTCACTTAGAAACAGAAATCTTGCAATATGCACAAGTAGTCCTTCATGAAAGGGGCTGGAAGCTGTTTTCATTTTGCCGAGAGAGAGAGAGAGAGAGAGAGACCACCTTGGATTGTCAAATACCAAATCTGGAACATGAATAAGTAGCCTATGGTTGTCAAAGTATTTCGTCCAGCAAACCAGCATGGCATGGACAGATCTCGTCAGATCTCGGAAGCTAAGCAGGGTTGGGCCTGGTTAGTAGTTGGATGGGAGACCGACCGACCGCCTGTGAATACCAGGTGGTGTATGGTATGCTCTTTTGCTCACTCACTTAGAAACAGAAATCTTGCAATATGCACAAGTAGTCCTTCATGAAAGGGGCTGGAAGCTGTTTTCATTTTGCCGAGAGAGAGAGAGAGAGAGAGAGACCACCTTGGAGTGTCAAATACCAAATCTGGAACATGAATAAGTAGCCTATGGTTGTCAAAGTATTTCGTCCAGCAAACCAGCATGGCATGGACAGATCTCGTCAGATCTCGGAAGCTAAGCAGGGTTGGGCCTGGTTAGTAGTTGGATGGGAGACCGACCGACCGCCTGTGAATACCAGGTGGTGTATGGTATGCTCTTTTGCTCACTCACTTAGAAACAGAAATCTTGCAATATGCACAAGTAGTCCTTCATGAAAGGGGCTGGAAGCTGTTTTCATTTTGCCGAGAGAGAGAGAGAGAGAGAGACCACCTTGGATTGTCAAATACCAAATCTGGAACATGAATAAGTAGCCTATGGTTGTCAAAGTATTTCGTCCAGCAAACCAGCATGGCATGGACAGATCTCGTCAGATCTCGGAAGCTAAGCAGGGTTGGGCCTGGTTAGTAGTTGGATGGGAGACCGACCGACCGCCTGTGAATACCAGGTGGTGTATGGTATGCTCTTTTGCTCACTCACTTAGAAACAGAAATCTTGCAATATGCACAAGTAGTCTTTCAGGAAAGGGGCTGGAAGCTGTTTTCATTTTGCCGAGAGAGAGAGAGAGAGAGAGAGAGAGACCACCTTGGATTGTCAAATACCAAATCTGGAACATGAATAAGTAGCCTATGGTTGTCAAAGTATTTCGTCCGGCAAACCAGCATGGCATGGACAGATCTCGTCAGATCTTGGAAGCTAAGCAGGGTTGGGCCTGGTTAGTAGTTGGATGGGAGACCGACCGACCGCCTGTGAATACCAGGTGGTGTATGGTATGCTCTTTTGCTCACTCACTTAGAAACAGAAATCTTGCAATATGCACAAGTAGTCCTTCATGAAAGGGGCTGGAAGCTGTTTTCATTTTGCCGAGAGAGAGAGAGAGAGAGACCACCTTGGATTGTCAAATACCAAATCTGGAACATGAATAAGTAGCCTATGGTTGTCAAAGTATTTCGTCCAGCAAACCAGCATGGCATGGACAGATCTCGTCAGATCTCGGAAGCTAAGCAGGGTTGGGCCTGGTTAGTAGTTGGATGGGAGACCGACCGACCGCCTGTGAATACCAGGTGGTGTATGGTATGCTCTTTTGCTCACTCACTTAGAAACAGAAATCTTGCAATATGCACAAGTAGTCCTTCATGAAAGGGGCTGGAAGCTGTTTTCATTTTGCCGAGAGAGAGAGAGAGAGAGAGAGACCACCTTGGAGTGTCAAATACCAAATCTGGAACATGAATAAGTAGCCTATGGTTGTCAAAGTATTTCGTCCAGCAAACCAGCATGGCATGGACAGATCTCGTCAGATCTCGGAAGCTAAGCAGGGTTGGGCCTGGTTAGTAGTTGGATGGGAGACCGACCGACCGCCTGTGAATACCAGGTGGTGTATGGTATGCTCTTTTGCTCACTCACTTAGAAACAGAAATCTTGCAATATGCACAAGTAGTCCTTCATGAAAGGGGCTGGAAGCTGTTTTCATTTTGCCGAGAGAGAGAGAGAGAGAGAGAGACCACCTTGGATTGTCAAATACCAAATCTGGAACATGAATAAGTAGCCTATGGTTGTCAAAGTATTTCGTCCAGCAAACCAGCATGGCATGGACAGATCTCGTCAGATCTCGGAAGCTAAGCAGGGTTTGGGCCTGGTTAGTAGTTGGATGGGAGACCGACCGACCGCCTGTGAATACCAGGTGGTGTATGGTATGCTCTTTTGCTCACTCACTTAGAAACAGAAATCTTGCAATATGCACAAGTAGTCCTTCATGAAAGGGGCTGGAAGCTGTTTTCATTTTGCCGAGAGAGAGAGAGAGAGAGAGAGACCACCTTGGATTGTCAAATACCAAATCTGGAACATGAATAAGTAGCCTATGGTTGTCAAAGTATTTCGTCCAGCAAACCAGCATGGCATGGACAGATCTCGTCAGATCTCGGAAGCTAAGCAGGGTTGGGCCTGGTTAGTAGTTGGATGGGAGACCGACCGACCGCCTGTGAATACCAGGTGGTGTATGGTATGCTCTTTTGCTCACATCACTTAGAAACAGAAATCTTGCAATATGCACAAGTAAGTCCTTCATGAAAAGGGGCTGGAAGCTGTTTTCATTTTGCCGAGAGAGAGAGAGAGAGAGAGAGAGCCACCTTGGATTGTCAAATACCAAATCTGGTGTCGTCTCATGACACTAAGTAGCCGATGGTTGGTCACAGTATTTCGTCCATCAAACTCATCCTGGCAGTGACAGATCTCTGTCATCTATCTCGGAGCTAGCAGGCGCTCTAGGGCCGGTTACT
>CM042859.1:3828040-3873040 GCA_023658055.1 Thaleichthys pacificus
CACGCGCACACACACACACTTTAGGACTGGACTAAACAAAAACTAACCACCTGTGTGTGTGTGTGTGTGGGGGTCTCTCACCATGTGCTCCATACAGATGCTGATCTCTCCGTCGCTGTAGAAGGCTCCATAGAACCCCACGATGTAGGGAGAGTTGCACTCGTGAAGCACCTGCAGCTCTCGGATGATCTGGTTCCTGATGGCCGCTTGATCTCCAGGTGGATCAACTGGCGGAGGGGGGGGGGGGGGGGGGGGGGGGGGGGGGGGGGGGGGGGGGGGGGGGAGAGAAGGAGATTCAGAGAAGATGGCCCAGTGCAATATACCCCTCCCCCCCCCATCGCTGCTACCAGGCACTAGTGCCAACAAGAACAAGCTGCCGAGGTTGTAGGTGTTCGTACAGGTTGTCGTATCTGGGGCGTCGTGGAGTCTCTACCTTGCGTGCCATGACAGCCTGGACGGTTTGTGGCGGACCTTGTTGACCACGCCCCCGTTCCCCGCGCCCAGCTCGCAGATGGGGTGGAAGTCGTCATCCTTCAGCTCCCCCACCTGGCCTTCTGCGTGAGGAAGGCCTCCAGTCTCTTCCTCTGCTGTTCGTCCAGGTCCAGTTCACCTAGCTTCTTCTGGAGGGCCTCCAGGTTAGCCCTAGAGAGGTGAGAGAGAGGAGAGAGAGAGAGAGAAAGAGAGAGAGAGAGAGAGAGAGAGAGAGAGAAAGTTATGGGCGTCTTTGTTCTCCTTCTACACTCGTACAAGTTGTACACACTTTAAATGGCGAGCGTTCGGTTAAAGCTACACGGCTACAGATCCAGCAACCGGACCGGTAGGACTACAGCTACTCACTCGGCCGCGGCATCGATTGTAGTGGAGATGGCCTGTCCTTCACCAATGGGAGTGATGTTGAGGGGAACGGGTCTTCTCTTCGGGGCCATGGCTAGGAAGGGTCCGTAGGTCTGGCTGTTTGTAGGATTTCCCGATACAAATCAGCGCGGTGAGGTGATCTTAGAAACTCTCTCTGAAATAGCCGTGACGGAGGTGTCTGACGCTGGGAGAAGCTTACTTTACGAGCATGTCATTCAGCTGTTTAAATGGATCATATCCCGACCAGCAGGGCACATCAGACAGTTCAAATTTTCTGAAAGATTATCAACGGCAACACCTCTTGCCACGCATTGCCGTTGATATCTTTTGGCAGGCTAGCTAACGTTAGCCACTTGCTGGCTAACTGCTCCAAGAAAATCGTGAGATGAGTTCGTTAGAAGAACGTCTTTAGAGCGACAGCCTTCTCGACAAATGCAGCTTTGGTAGTTCGCGGATCTGCCCCGCACACCGACACGGTGGTCCCTCCGTAGAATTAGGGGTTGTACAGGCGTACGGTTCCCAGTGTTGTGTTGGGGTGTGTAGCTCAGATGAAGGAGGAATTTAGGTATGGCACTACAATTCAGGAAGCAGCCACGACTTCGAACACTCGCGAGAGTTGTTTGATAATTAAATAATACAACCATCAAGTTACCTATCGCGGTATTCTGTCAGACGGAACAATACATGGACTGCGCCCTCATGTGGTACATTACGAGAATTACCTGTGCAGGTGTGAAAACTTTCCATTAAACAAACATAATTTGAACATGATCTCTAAAACTTCGTTCTGTTTAATAAAGATGGCACACGAAACAGGCGTTTTTAAAAATGTGTTTAATTAATTCCACACGTCAATAACAGGTGTTAGAATACGATCATTTAGAATTGTACAGTTTTTTCATAACATAAGACATGGGAGCCAGTCTTATCTACAGTCTTTGACGCGGCTCGTTCAATGAAGGGCTTCTCCGAGTAGAGACGAGACAACCATGTCCCATTGACCCCAATCTGTAGTACAGGACTCTACATCCCTCCCCTCGACCCCCCTCCCTCCCCAGCCCTTCAGTCCCACAGAGACATAATGCAGCTTAAATGCCACCAGGCCCCGCGCCTCCCCCCCCCCCCCCCCCCGGACCTCTACCGTGCACCTCCGCCTCGAGGAAACTTGGAAGCAATTCAAAGCTTAATAAAATATTATTTTAAATTTTATTGTCTTTTAATATGAACATATAAAAAAGACACAAACCAAAAAAAACAACAAAAAAAACATTTACATCTTGGATTGCAAGCCTCTGTCCATTCTACCTTAAGCATTATTGAAAGAAGGGATGTCACACTACCGCAACCTCCTCACTACATACGGTCCTCACCTTTGACCTTTCAACTTCAGACCCCTGAACTCAATCCATCTGGCTCAGATCCACAGGAACCAGCTCAACATTAACTTTCTTAAAATTGGGGAATTTCTGGTTGGGTGCATGGGGGGGGGGGGGGGGGTAAACTAATGCCGTGTGAAAGTACATACTTAGAAACGAAGAGGAGAATCTGGTTCAAGTGTGTTTGGCTAGAAATAGGAAGGTGGCAATTCTATCAGAGGCAGGTAGGTATGTCACTTGGGTTTACAGAGTATCCGAGCGACCAGCCTCCTGAGGCTTTGAAAGACGTTCTTATTGGTTCAGGAGGTTCTGCTGCGCTACTCGACCCATCTGCACGTCCGTCTGCAAACTCGAGATTTTAAGAGAAACACCGAAGACCCAATTACCCTGACGACACCCCGAAACCTTCAGAGCTCAAAAGCTCCCGTTCTCGCCTTGAAAAGAAAAATCGTCACAACGTCAACCGTCTGTTGAGGTCCAGTTCTGGGGGGGATTCGAGTTTACGGAAGGAAGTGGTCGGAGAGCAGATCTGATTCGTGGTCTTAACGAGACAGCAGATCTGATTCGTCGGTCTTAACGAGACAGCAGATCTGATTTGTCAGTCTTAACGAGACAGAAAGTGGCCATCTGCAGCTTCTCAGAATTCAAACACTCAAAACCAAACTAACCGTCAGCCAGGAAAACGACAACAGCGACGCTCGGAACGAATGAATAAAGCAAAAGGAAGAGAAGTTGTTAATAAATACGAGAGCGAGATCCAGTCAGTCAACTCACGCCCCCCCCCCCCCCCCCTCTCTTCCTGTAGTCCTCTACAGAGAGAACTACAACACGGCATCAACACCCCATAAACAACATAATACTACAAAACACCACTTCCTGTTTCGTACTTCCTGTGTAGACCAGCTCAACAAGCCAAACGGTGACGCAGGATCCAGCCTCCACAACCTAAAAACTTCAAAATAAAACGGCAGCCAAACCTGCCCCATCTCAGCTCCGACTGCGCTCCAGATTGGAGGGGGGTCTCTCTCCCAACAAGCCTGGCTTCTGGAACCATCCGCAACATTGGAACCGGTTGTCTCCTTGAATCCATATTCAAATCATTCCTCTGTCGTCAGAGACGAGAGCTGGGGCCAAAACACTCACAGCAAACTGAAAAGGAGGATGGAAGGAGGTTTAAAAGGGAGGACAAGCAAGCGTCTTTCTCCTCAGGTGGGGGTGTCGGGAAGGGCGGGGCTTAAGAGATGGGTTAGTGACGGGGATCTGGCCAGCACCGCCGACTAGGGATCTGAGTGGTACCGGCCACGGAACCAGTACCTGCTCCCCCCCCCCCCGCCAGTTCTGAGTCTCAGGGCAAACGAGGACTACGGGAGCAGATGAAAATAAATGAAAATCACTTCACAATGTCTGCCTGCCTGTCTTTCTGACCAAGGTCATCTGTCGAGTGCCAGGGTGTAACGTGGCACACACACACACAGCCTAACAGGAGATGGCGTGAAGTGATAGCACAAGAAAGATCATTATAACATCATCATCATCATCATCTAGTCTCTCCAGTGTTGACTTAGCTAAATAAAAACTACTTTTCCCATGACCCCCTTCTCTCCACCCGGGTGTCAGCTACACTGTGGTCAGGTCTGCTGTGATTGGCTGAGGTAGGTTGTCATTTGACTAATGAAGATGGGGTTGAGCTGGGGTATAAACCAAACAACCCCCCCCCCCCCGCCCCCCCAGATGACCTGCTTAAAATGCTTCATCTTCAATCAGAAACACACCAGGACCACAGGAGAGGGGGGGTGGAGGGGGGACGGGGGTATTTGCATCAAGTCCCATAAAAGTCAGCAAAAAAAAAAAAGAAAAAAAGAAAAAGAATTCTTCATGTTCCTTCCTGGTTGTTGTTGTTGTTGTGGGTGCCTGACCTGTTGACCTCATGACTGAATGAAGGAGGTGGCCCCCCCCCACACACTCGACCATCGCTTGCAAATCCCGACAGGCGTCAAGAAAGGAGGGAGGCGAGGACAGGAAGGGGTCTGGGGCCTGGACAGGAAGTGGTCTGGGGCCTGGAGGTCTAAGGGTGGTGGAGGAGGAGGGTGATCTGCTCAATAGTCTTTAAGATGCGTATAGTGTTGAAGGGGGTGAGGGTGGGCCATAAGTGTGTGTGTGTGTCTGAATCTGGGCGTGCAGTATGTCCCTCTCGGAGAGGTGTGTGTGTGTGGTGTGTGTGTGGGGGGGGGGGGGCAGGGGGGACAAATGAATTCCTCTCCTCGGGTCTATCATAACCCCCCCCCCCCCGCCCCTCCTTTCCCCTCCCTCTCCCTCTTGCGCCATCAGTCCATGTCCATCCAGCCAGCCAATCAGTAGGCCGTGACCAGATCCTTGTCGTAGTCATAGCGACCTCGTTTGGGCTGGGGGCTGTCGGCGCTGTCCTCCGTGTCCTCGCTGTCGGCGCCGCCCCCTTCCTCCTCAGACGACGAATCCAGCGTCAGATCCACCACGGCTCCTCCCCCGGCCCCTGACCCCGCCCCCGTGGACCCCGCCCCCCCGGACTTCCCCGTCTGACTGGTGCTGCTGTGGGCAGGGGAGTGGCCGTTGGCCTCTGGAACACCTGGGGGGAGGGAGAGGGGGGGAGAGAGGGGAAAGTGGAGGAGGAGGAAGAGGAAGGAGAGAAGGAGAGGAGATCGAACGGTCACAATCATAGAGAAATCCTTCATTCCACCCTCCCCTCATCCCTCCCACCCCCAGTCCCCCCCCCCCCCCCATCCTCCCAGCCCCCCCAGACGTACAGATGTCCACCACGGGGTAATCTGGTGTGTTGCTGCTCTCTCTGTCCCGGTCCCTCTCCTTTTCATCTCTGATTGGTCGCCACGAGCCGTCAGTCAAGTACTCGATCTCCTCTATGTCCTCGGGAGTCTCCTTCAGGATCTCGGACAGAAGACTGTCTCACACACACACACACACACAAATACACACAGTGAGACAATCTGACATATTTGTCCTTCAAGGACACACTAGTGAATTCACACCACAGTAACATGAAGATAAGATTGTGTCCGATGAAGCCGGCTGAGGCAGAGGAACAGACACGAGACCACAAGCACCAACACTGATCTCCTCTGCATGTTCTAACAGAGTCCAGAACATTCTACTGACTGTACATCCTGGGAGATGCAGGCTGAAGGTGCTCTGATTAGAATTCCTTGAGAATGAGAGTGTGTGGGTGCGTGTGTGTGTGACTGGTGGTGTTTTGAGTGTGTGTGTGTGTGTGGGGGGGGGGGGGGGGGGGTCTGGCATTGCTGGAGAAAGACAGACAGGCCCTGGCACGCACATGCCTGCGCGTGGGTGTACGCATGTGTGAGGAGACATTTCGTGAGGATTGTGTGCTAGTGTGTGTGTGTGTGTGTGTGTCCTACCCGTCGATGGTGAGCAGTTCGAAGGGGGCGGGCTTGTCGCACACGGGACAGGTCCACGTGGGCTTCTTCTCGTTCATCTGCAGGAAGAAGACGGCGTCGAAGCACTGCAGGTGGGCGCAGGTCAGCACCCTGCAGGGCACGCCCAGGCGCATCTTCACCAGCTGGGAGGGAGGAGGGGAAGGGGAAAGGGGGGTCAGTTACCTGGGTTTCAACAGTCAACTGCAGACCTGGTGTCACACGTCACATGACCCCCAGAGGACTGGACGGACAGCTGGACAGAGGCGGACAGTTAAGTTACCGGGCAGATTAGGGACACTCTGAGGCCTGTGGTGGCGATCTCACTCTCTGGGTCGAAGCGGAGCTTGTCCTGAACTGTAGACACACACACGCACACACACACACACAGGAAGGTGAACCACCATGACACTCCACTCTCCCTCCTAACACGGGAAGAGAGGAGAAACTCAGGAGAGGAGGGCGAGAGGGAGAGAGAAGGAGAGGAGAGAGAGAGGTGAGAGGGAGAGGAGAGAGAGAGGGAAAAGAGAGAGAGAGGGAGAAGGGGAGAGAGAGAGGGAGAGGGAGAGAGAGAAGGGGAAAGAGAGAGGGAGAGGAGAGAGAGAGGAGAGAGAGGTGGGAAGAGAGAGTACTCACTGCGTTCGCGGCAGCGCTGGGCTGTCTCCACGGAGCACAGTTTGAGCTGGCTGAAGAGCTCTGCTGAGGTGAACACTCTGACCAGGTACACCGCTACCGAGTACCTCTGGGAGGGGAGGAGGAGACACAGTCATTTAGCCCTGCAGCAGTCTAGTAGCAGCCAGTCAACAGCGAAGCAAATGCAGCAAATGCAGCCAGACAGTCGACCAACCGGCACAGTCAGCCAGCAAACAAGCCAGCCCACCAGCAGCATTAACGTGGACACTGCGGGTAAAAGCACACTTGGTGAAAGGCCTCACCTTGCCGAAGTTGCCCCACGTGACGGTGATTCTGTTGGTGGCGGTGGAGAGGTGGAGCCAGGGCGTGACATTGACGGGGCGGCAGGGCCGACGAGGCTCCACGCCGGGCTTGTTAGACGGGTAGTAACCCTGGAGAGGGAGAGAGAAAATGCAGAGAGAAAGATGATCCATCGGGTTAGGAGGAAGAGCACTGATACCAGTAGCCCTGCCTCCAGACGGGTGGGTGTGATGTCATCAACGTGCGCCCCAGGTTCCAAATCAGGTACCCCTCAGGTATCCTACAGATAAATGGTCTCTTCCCCCTCCCCCACCTCTCTCTCCCTCTCCCCCCCCTTCCAGACAACATACTGGTACATGACAGTAGGACTGGTTAGACATACGTACCGGTACATGACAGTAGGACTGGTTCACCTTGACGGCGATGTTTGGAGGATACTGATCTTCCTGCAGACCATTGGAGTCCGTGTAACAGATTCTGGAGCAGACAGGAATCAGGTTATCATTGGTGCACCCCAGAAGAACCCGTCACCTCTAAGCCTATTAGACGTCACCCAAAGGACCTTCCGGCCTCTGACTGGCTGGCTGAAGTGTCTGTCATTCAGTGTAGCCTGGGAAACGGGCACTGGCAGCTCACTCCTATTTTAGATGCTGTGTTCTGCTGCAATTCTGAAAAACACCTTTGGGTCCTGTGTGTGCGGCATGCAGTGCCGAGAAAGAGTGTGCGAGTGTCATGCTGTGCGTGATCTGAAGTGTGGGTATGATGGTGTGTGTTGTGTGTGTGTGTGTGTGTGTTGTGAACTTCAGGTGACTCACCTGAGTACAACCTGGATTGATTTGATTCCAGGACGAAGCTCGCTGGGCAGGAGAGAGAAAGAGGTAGTTTGAGAGACGTCCCTGAACATCCTGTTAACTTTCTTCCTACAACATGTTTAACTACCCGTTTCTATCATGCTGCAGCCTGTTTAACTACCTGTTTCTATCATGCTACAGCCTGTTTAACTACCTGTTTCTATCATGCTACAGCCTGTTTAACTACCTGTTTCTATCATGCTACAGCCTGTTTAACTACCTGTTTCCTTCATGCTACAGCCTGTTTAAATACCTGTTTCTATCATGCTACAGCCTATTTAACTACCTGTTTCTATCATGCTACAGCCTGTTTAACTACCTGTTTCTATCATGCTACAGCCTGTTTAACTACCTGTTTCTATCATGCTACAGCCTGTTTAACTACCGGTTTCCTTCCTAGTTACACCCTGTTTACTACCTGTACGAAAGTCTCCTCCACCTGACATCATCCACACACACACACACCAGTCATCCAAACTGTCTCCTACAACTGTACACGACCTTGAGCATGGGGCCCATTCAAAGCAGTGGAGTGGTATTCTTCTGTGGTTCATCGGAACGGCTGTGTTCTAAAGGAAGCCCCTCCCCGTGCTCACCTGGAGGTGCGGACCTGCTCCACCTGGCTCTGCGTCAGCTCAAAGACACACTGGCTGTCCTGCAGCTTCTCGTTGTTCTGGGCAACTGGAGAGAATGGGAGAGGAGAGAAGCAGAGGAGAGTCACATGACCAGACGACCACATGTCAGATGACCAGAATATATACACACACAATATACACACATATACACACAATATATTCCACATAAGGAGAGGAATGGTAAATACTTAGTCACTGAGTACAATCGACAAAAAAAAATTATTGGCACTATCACATAGCAACAAGAGCATTAGAAACGGCCACACAAGCATTCTGGAAACCTGACTATACTATAGCTAGCCTGTGAGACAGTGACTGTGTGCGTGTGAGAATGTGTGTGTGTGTGTGTGTGGAGGTCCTTACCCAGCTCTGTGGGGCGCAGCAGGGTCTCCATGGTCTGGTAGAAGGGCAGAGACACCAGCTTGACCTCGGGCACAGGCGTGGGGGAGGCCTTTGCCAGGCCACCGTTGAGGTAGTCAGCGCCCTGAGAGCTGGCGGTGGGGGAGGAGCTTAGCGACGAGTACGCCACCGGGACCCCTCCCTCCGGGCGGCGGGCCGCCAGCCAACCGGACGCCTTTGGGAAGCGGGACTCGTACAGCTGCCGGATGTTCTTGAGGAGCTCGGGGCTGTACTCGGTCTGGACCAGACGCAGGGCCCGGCCCACCAGGTCCTGCTTCAGGCCGCTCTTGCTGCGCCCCATGGAGGCCAGCAGGGTCTGGAGGTCTGACACCCGGAAACTCTTCACCATGTTCTACAGGAGGAGAGGATAGGGAGGAGGAAGAGAGGGGGGAGAGACCGATGGGGAGAGGGGGTGAAAGGAGAGATGAGGGGGTGAAAAGAGAGGAGAGATGCATGAGACAGAAAAAGAGATAATGCGTTACTGAAAAGAGGAAGGGACAGCTGGGTTGATATAGGTTCGAGAATCCAGAGCTGGTATCTTCTGAGCTGCTCAAATAAACACCTGTGTCCCTACAGAAAACGATGCTAGCTATGGCTTACTGTCAGACCTCAATCTGCTATTCTGTCAGACATCAGTACATGGCGGTTCTACAGTCCACTCTGGCTTTTGGCTGTTCTAGAATCCAACAACCCTGTGCTCCAGAGGCACACACTAAAACCGGCTCGGTTTCCACTGCTAACCGAATCTAGAGACTAGTGGAGGCGCATGAATGCCACATTTTACAGCACCAAACTCAAATGTTTTGCTAAAAAAAATTGACACACCATACAATCCACCTATTTGAAGTAATTAATGGCTTAAACTGAACTGAAGAGATCCGAGCCGTACATGTATCTATCCGGAACGGCGGAAAAGCGCGAGCCTGTCTTTCACTTTGACAAGGGGGTAGCTTTTGTTGTCATGCCTCACTAGTGTAAATACGTCTATTTGAAAGGTTGACGATTGCGGCGAGCAGTCAGAAACGCTTGCATTGTTCAAATAAAGCGTGGATTGATAGTGCTTCACGCCAACTCCCTACTGATGAATGTTTTCGTAGTCTCATCATTCATTTTTCTGCGTCTCTTATGCTTATAGCCAGCATGCTAGAGACGCGCACTTACAGCCGGAGCCGACCCGTCTCCCTACAGCGCATTTGTAACAATATCTACACTAAACCATTGTTTACAGTACTGAAACAAAGCCCTCCATGTTTCCCCTGACCAACCGACACCGTTCCCTTCCCAAAGCATTCCTCTCCCAACCACCCGAGCGAGCGGAGCTGTACTTGCCATCGCTTCCACCAGTTCGGCCGCCATCTTCGTACAGCAGCCCCGCGAGAGCCAGAGCCGAAGGCAAGTACTTCACCAATGAGAGGCAGCGGAGTCGCTAGTCGACGGTTCTCAGACGCCAATCAGAACGCGGCCTGGACATGAGCCTGGGGGAGAAAGCTCTGAGTAGGCGTGACAAAGGTTTTTTAAAGTGACAGTCCAACTTTTAAAAAATACTAAGAGACAGGCGTACCCCCTACGGTAGGCCTCGGTGTCAGGAATAAGCAAAAAGTGTTAAAGTATTTGAACATTTACATACACTTAGTTTAATAGTGTTGCGCTTAGTCGGAAGTACACAGTGAAAACGGTTCAAATTGTGCAGCCGAGAAAAGCCCGCTGTGATCCTAGGACATGGACACATGGCCCATTCAATTCCCGTCCGAGCGAAATATTCCACTTCGCGATTTACATACAGCCATTGCTTATCGAATAAATGCTTTGTCTATTTTTAACAAGAAATAAAACGCACCACAGGTAGCCAAATTATACACCGTAATCACAAACACAGTGGGCCGGAACCGGCCGTTGTAGAGGAGATTGACATTAGGTTGTCAATGTCACAATGTATTGCACTGATGGATTGGAAAACAAGAACACATCGGATCAAATCGGTTGCTCGTTGGGCAAAGGAGATCCACATTCGTCTAGCAAAGATCCATTTCTGGCTTTTTAAAAGTTATTCATTTGTTATGAAGGATAGGCGTTGATGCATAAAATCAGTTGACCCGCTAATTACACAGTAATATGATAACATAATTTCTCCAGTGGATACTATCCTTTTCCATAATTCCAATATTAGACTACTAGACATACATATACCAAAACTTTAACCACAAACAAATGCAGGCCCCAGTCAAGGAAGGTCTCCACATTCAAATCCTGAAAAAAGTATTGGGTTTGTGTTTCATAATTAGTTTGAGGCACTATGTGGTAGGTTACTAAATAGATCCCTGAGATGTGATTACTTTGCGATGTACCTTGTAAATACAGACTGTTCCTTGTTTCTTATCACTGAGATAGCCTACAATAGAACAATGCACTTCTCATTCTTGATATTCCGCTGTACTTCCTGTATGCATTGTTGGATAAAGCGTCTGCTAAATTAATAACATGTAGGCTAATAAAATCTAACCTGGGCCGATTAAGTCTAACATGTCAACCGATTAAGGAGATGCATGCTGGACACGTCGGAACTGAAACCCCAGGCTGTTACCGTCATACCAGACCTGCATGTGTCTCTAAGTGACAATAGCGGACAACAGGGCCTAAAAAAAGAAGTGCTGACCAGACTGCGTTCCGACTCTGATCCCAGCAGATGACAAATTCTGGTGTTTGGTCACATGGGGGCGCTGTAGTCCACGGTTGGTAAACTCCATTCTCCTTCCTGACAGTACTTGAATATACCAGACAGTGTGTGTCCTCTCACAGTCCACCAGCATTCATGAACATGGAACTACTTACAACATTATACATCATTAATGCATATTTATTTGTCGTCTTTTGAAGGCGTTCTGAGAAGTTACAAAATTAGACTCAGGTTAGAATGAATAGCATAGAATACACATAACATAGTAGAACACATCAGAGTAGAGTAAAGTAGAATAGAATGCTACAGAACAGACAGTCCCATTGTTTGGGAACTGTGCGATAACACAAGAAAATAACTTGTTTTACTTGTACCAGCCATTGTCTCTTATCTACTAAACTGAAATATTTGAGCTCTTAGTCAAGGTCACTACTGAGTTTTGTACCAGCCAGTCAGTACCAGCCAGCCAGCCAGCACCAGCCAGTCAGATCCAGGCAGCACCAGTCAGGCAGAACCAGTCAGCCAGCCCCAGCCCTGTGCGATCGCGAGGACCAGGAATTTAGCACTTGCAGTTGGATGCTTCCACAGACATGTTGATTGGTTCATTATGCCAGTTTAGCAGCATGTATGTGAGAAAGCTGTAGGCCCCAGAGCATCCCCCAGAACCCCCCGGCCCCCCTGCCCCCGGCCCCCAAAGAGGATCACCACACCCAGCGGCCCTCGGAGACGGACACCACCATCCTCGACCCTCGGCATACCATCCTCTACTAAATCTGACTGTTTAATCTCCCGTAATTACACAGATTTGCTTAAGGTAATACAAAATAATCTCAGTGGATGGGACCCCCTGGCTGGCCTTGTCCTCTCCCCCCGCCGCACGCCTCTCTGGGAGGGCTGCTTAAATAGGGACGTCCTCCGCTTCTCCGGAGCACTGCTCGAGTCAAAGGTCTGAAGGAGGGAGCTGAGGAGAGGCAGGTACCAGAGGGAGACCAGAGCGAAGCCGCCAAAGAGAGACCAGAGAGACACCGGAGAGACCAGAGAGTAGAGCTGTGCAGCTGAGAGTGTGCAGAGCTCCTACAAGACCTGCAGTCTTTCACGGTGTAAGAATCCAACCGAGACTTGCTGTGAAGAAACCAACGATAGCCTCTTATCTTGTCTCACGAGGGCATCGGACTCTGCCCCTGCCTGAAGGGATCTCCGCCTGTCCGGAGAGGAGGGGGGTCAACCTAGTCAGTATCTGTCCCAGAGGAAGAGGAGGTCTTTAGGCTTCAGCTCCAGGGGAGACCATGGAGGAGGGCAGCTCCTGCAGCAGGAGCAGGGAGAGACTGGGGTTGAGATTCACCATTGACTACCTGCTCTACAACAAGGGGGACAAGCAGGGGACCAGAGAGGACTCTGAGAGCCCTATTGACAAGAAGGAGCAGATGGAGGAGGTATGGGAGGAGGAGAAAGAGGTGGAGATAGAGGAGGAGCAGGAGATAGAGGAGGAGAAAGAGGAGATGGAGGAGAAGGTAAAGATAGAGGAGGAGGTGGAAGAGAAGGAGGTGGAGAAGGTAGAGGAAAAGGAGGAGGGGGAGGAGGAGAAGAAGGAGGAGGTGCTAAGTCCACGGGACTCCTCAGACCGAGAATGGAGGAGCCCCAGATGCCAGGGGGAGGAGCTTGAGAGTTCAGACCAGGAGAACCAGGAAGTGGAGGTGCCCGAGGAAGAGAATCAGACCAACAAAGGGAGCCTGGAGGAGGACAAACCCGCTCACTCCTACATTGCTCTCATCTCCATGGCGATCCTGTCATCCTTGGAGAAGAAGCTTCTACTGTGTGATATCTACCAGTGGATCATGGACCATTATCCCTACTTCAAGAGCAAGGTTGGTCTCCTCTCAATTCTCATTTACATTTGACATTTTTCTCAACGAGCTGACTCGTTTATCCAAAGCGACATGCAAACAGTGCATGTAAAAAAGTACAGCAGGAAATAAAGGATCTGTTCCCCTCCTCCAGGACAAGAACTGGAGGAACAGCGTCCGCCACAACCTCTCCCTGAACGAGTGCTTCATGAAGGCCGGCCGCAGCGACAACGGGAAGGGGCACTTCTGGGCCGTCCACCCCTCCAACTACCGGGACTTCTCCAACGGGGACTACCACCGCCGCCGAGCGCGAAGGAGGATCCGCAGGATGGGGGCCCAGCCCCCCTACGCCCCCTTAGGCACCCCCGGACCCTACTGCTCCCCCCTCCCCCGGCTCCGGGGCGCTGGGGGGCCCTGCTGGTGCTGCCCTCCTCCAGCCCCCCTCCTCCCCCTGTCCTGCCTTCCCCCTTGGGTGTACTGGTGCTGGGCTGGGCTGCAGAAGAGGAGGCCCCACGGGCTCTTTGCCCCCACCCTCCAGGCCCCCACCCTCCAGGCTCCCCATCCTCCAGGCCCCCCACTCCTCCAGGCCCCCACTCTCCAGGCCCCCATCCTCCAGGCCCCCACCCTCCAGGCCCCCACTCCTCCAGGCCCCCATCCAGTTTGGCTGAGGGGTTGAGGGTAAAGAAAGAGGTGAATGAGAGGAGAAGAGGTGGAAATTAACGAAAGAAGAGAGAAGAGGATGAGAGGAGAGGATGAAGGAGGAGAGGAGGAGAGGAGAGGAGGAGAGGAGGAGAGGAGGAGAGGAGAGGAGGAGAGGAGAAGGATGAGGACAGGAGGAAAGGATAAGAGGATGAGAGGACTTTGTAAATCCCGACAGACGATGGCAGGGTGGACATGATCAAAAGTGTCTGGAAAATGAAGACATTAGGAAAAGTGAATACATGCTTGATACCAAAGTTGAGATGTTATGGGTGGTTTAATGTTTTTGAGTAAACGTTACACTCTGATATAGATATGCACTGATACACTGAATAAACTTGATGCTGCTGTAAATAGGTTGTAATCATATTGTATTTATTTCTATACTATGTATCATGACTTGTGACTTAATAAAATAAAATAAATAAACAACCAACTATTTTCTTCATAGTCTAAAGAATGTTACGCATCATCAGAACATCCCTTAACAGTCTGTTTGCGTTTGTGTGCGTGTGTCTGCCTCAGTATGTGAGTGTATGCATGCCTATGTGTGTGTGTGGGGGGTGTGTGCATGTGTGTGTCTTCCTCAGCATGTGGGTGTGTGTGTGCGTGTGTCTGCCTCAGTATGTGAGTGTATGCATGCCTATGTGTGTGTGTGGGGGGGGGGGGTGTGCATGTGTGTGTCTTCCTCAGCATGTGGGTGTGTGTGTGTGTGTGCTTAGGAGGGTGTTGGAGCAAGAAGGCGAGGCCCCCCAGGAAAACTGCGCCCCCCCCCCCCTTCCCCCATGCAGGGATAACAACACAGGTAATCCCACCAATCCCGAGCAGTTTCGGAAAATAGGCAGATTATCACACAGTGTAATCTACAACCTCTCCCGCAGGGAGGAACGACCGTGGGGGGGCCCAGCGAGGGAGGAGAGGAGGGGGAGATAAGGAGAGGAGAGGAAAGGAGGGGTTGATGGAGGGAGTAGAGGAGAAGAGGGGCGATGTGGAAGAAGGGAGGAGAGGAGGATGTCAGGAGAGAGGTGAAGAATGGATGTCGCCAGAGTCCGCACAATGATTACCACACAGACTTGACCAGTTTAACTATGATAAAACAACAAAAACTAAAATGTCACGAACGGTATTCGAGCTATCCAAGTTTTTGGGAATGGGTAAAATAGTTCAATAACTTCATCTATGTGTAAACGTCTTGTATAAAACATATAAATTATGTATGTGAGACACCGTTGGGAAATATCTTCATACAAAGCTCTGTAATCTCAGGTGAAAAACCTAAACAACAAACAATTTAACCGTCCTAAAAAATGTCAATTATGACCTGTCAGTCAATGATGACCTGTCAGTCAATTATGACCTGTCAGTCAATTATGACTTGTCAGTCAATCCATCAATAGTTTGGATGATTCCGTTCTGCTTGACATTTCCATTGAGGGTGTGTGTGTACATGTGCATGTGTGTGTGTGTGTATGGAAGAGTGTGTGTGTGCATGGAGGAGTGTGTGTGTGTATGTTGGTGTGTGTGTTTGTCTCAGTTGATCTGGGAGCTCTGTTCCAGCAGTTATTGAGCAACTGAATAAAACAAATATTTGACAAGCAATTAGATTACAGAAAGAAACTAGAGATTTGCTAGTTCGTGGAGGATGAAGGTAAAACAGGTCTCCAAGGTTATTTTAAACTTGAATCTTTTTCTTTCTTTATTAGCATGGATGCAAATCCACCCGATTAATTTGTTTTATTCCACAAATCTCCCTATTCATTATGGGTAAACTAATTGGGGCGCTAATTTGTTTAATTCCCATGAATTGCTCTCTGCATCAAATCCTCTTCATTTTGCCAGCTTTAAGGCTTTAATTCTCCTGCATGTGCTTAGAGCATGCTGCTTGGAAGTAGGGCTTTAAACAGGTTGCCTTCACCATACACACATACACACACACACACACACACACAACTGACACACACACACACTCATCTATTTCTTAAAACAGCCTTTAAAAAATGTAACAGCTGCCAAAAATGTTAGAATCAAGAGAGGAACAACTCGCACACGCACACACCCCAATACACACACACACACACACACACATACAAACAAATGCACATACACACAACATTTGGAGTGTTTTAAGTGCATGAGTTTTAAGCCGCCGACACACACACACACACACACACACACACACACACACACACACCACACACACATACAGGTTTGAGTGTTTTTGATCTGCTTATTCTAATAAGATGTACGGCGGGGTGCGGTGGGGGTGCGGTGGTGGTGGTGGGGTGCGGTGGTGGTGGTGGGGTGCGGTGGTGGTGGTGGGGGGTCTGGATTAAAGCCCAGGCCTCGTCCCTTGATGCACCAGAGAGTGATCTAAGAGGATCACGCCCGCTGTGACGCTGACAGAAACATTCTGGCCATGGCTCTGAGACCAGCTCCGAGTTCTCCCACATGTGTGTGTGGAGGTGTGTGTGTGTGTGTGTGGAGGGGTGTGTGTGTGTGGAGGGGTGTGTGTGTGTGGAGGTGTGTGTGTGTGTGTGTGGAGGGGTGTGTGTGTGTGTGTGGAGGGGTGTGTGTGTGTGTGTGTGGAGGGGTGTGTGTGTGTGGAGGGGTGTGTGTGTGTGGAGGGGTGTGTGTGTGTGGAGGGGTGTGTGTGTGTGTGTGGAGGGGTGTGTGTGTGTGTGTGGAGGGGTGTGTGTGTGTGGAGGGGTGTGTGTGTGTGGAGGGGTGTGTGTGTGTGGAGGTGTGTGTGTGTGTGTGTGTGGAGGGGTGTGTGTGTGTGGAGGGGTGTGTGTGTGTGGAGGTGTGTGTGTGTGTGTGTGGAGGGGTGTGTGTGTGTGGAGGGGTGTGTGTGTGTGGAGGGGTGTGTGTGTGTGTGTGGAGGGGTGTGTGTGTGTGTGTGTCCTAAGCTGCTCTCCCAGACCAACCAGATCATCTTGATTGAGTGTGTGGTCCACTAGGCCAATGTTGACTAAACACTGACAGCAGATAGGTGTAGTTCAGTGGCAGCGCAAAGAGATATACTGTACAGGGAGATTTGAACCTGCAATCTTTTGATCCGCAGTCAAAGAAAAAAGTGAGATAGGTATGTGTCAGTGGTAAAAGCATTCCACAGCAGATCAAAGGGATCCAGCTACCCCTATAGCTTTGAAAAAAATATCTGCTGAACTAAAACATTTTAGTATTACATTACTACATTCATGTAAGAGATTTTGAACACTGACAAACATCGGATCTTTGTCAGAGCAGCTTTTTATCCCAAAGCAAAGGTTTTTATCCAAAGCAACATACAGAGATTTGAACCTGCAACCTTTTGATTTGCAATCAAATGCACTGCCTGTGATTAGGAAGAGGACGCACTTTTTGTGACATTAGGCACAGTTGTTGTGAAATCAGCTGCCTTCTTCAGTCGTGTCTGCGGAACAATAGCGATGTGCCTGCATCAAAGCCTTCATAATGGCCAATCGATCGTCATGAGTGCGAGGCGCTATTCAGCTATTCTTACTGTTAACCATAGCGCCCGGCCAGAGAGCCACGCAGCCATCTTTGAAGAAATGTTTTATTGCCTTCTCTTTTCATCTGCATCTGTCAACCCTTAGGTCGGCTGTTTGATCTCCCCTCACATCCCTCTCATTCCCCGTTTTTCTCTCTCTCAGACTCTCCTTCACCCCCCACCCCTCTCTCTCTCTCTCTCTCTCTCTCTCTATCTCTCTCTGTCTCTCTCTCCTCAGCAACTCTCTCTCCCCGGGGTCGCGTTGACCTGTTGATTGACAGCTGGGCTCAGACATATGGTAGGACGAGGCATCGACCGGTGGTCCCGGGAGACCAGGCAGACCGAGAGATTTTTTTTTCTCTCTGTCGGAGCAGCGTTGAGTGGGAGTACCAGGAGGGAGAAGGCGATAAGAGAGGTGTTCGCGCTCGCTGCGTAAAACGTAGGTCTCCCATCCCCCCACTAGATGGCGCACGTCGCCTGAAAACGCGCCTCTCTTGTTTTGACCACCCGCTAGAACAAGTCCACACGCTGGGCTGCTGAATCCTCGACCTAACCGTTATTTTGTTTGTTTGTTTGTTTTCAACGCAGCGGTAGCTAGAAGCTCCAGCGTGAATATCACGTTTATCTCAGCACGGCAGCCAAGTACAATCCCGCGATGAGACCAGTTTAACTGCATCAGATGCGCCAAACAGATACTAATGTCCTGTACGAAACACGAGCGTCTCCGGAGACCCCCCCGCCCCTTCTTACAGAGGATCATATTGCTTACACATGTCACCCCCAATTCTACTGACAGCAGCGCTATGGCTTACGCCATGATTGTGGTTATCCCTTTTCCATGTGTGTGGTTGTTGGACAGAGTTGTGTATTTATACTGCTTGCTGTAAGCTGCTAGACTATGCGTGTAGTGTGTGTGTGTGTGTGAGAGAGAGAGATAGAGAGGGTGTGAGTGTGATAGAGTGTGTGTGTGGTAGGCACGTGTGAGCCCAATAAAGGCTACCTCACCAAGCAGCAAAGATGTGATGCTCTTCCTGTTGTGTGTGAGTGTGTGTGTGTGTGAAAGTCCAGTGCACCATCCCTTTCTGGGTACCCAGGGGAGTGACGTTGCCATGGGGATGGTTCTCTGGTCAGGCCGGCAGTGATCCCCGCTGACCCTTGTCGGTGACCTTTGACCCGGAGGCCATTGCCAGGGTCAGGAGGTCAGCAATGGCCGGAGGGTAGCTAGAGCACTCACCCGATTGCAACTCTTGACTCTCCTCCCTCCCTCTATCTCTCTTCCTCCTCTTCCTTATTCTCACCCTTCTCTCTACATCTCAATCTCAATCCTCTCTCGATCTCTCTCACCTTCCCCCCCCCCCCGCTGCTCCCTCCCCCCTCTCCTCCCTCACCTCCACCTCACCCTCAGTACGGACGAGAAGGAGGGGGGAAGGTGAGGGACGCTCCATCCCCTTATACACTCTTTGTAGGGAACGATGACCAAGTCCTGGGCACTGGCAGTCACATGACCTCAGCCTACTGCTCCCAAATAATTTATCCCTCGGCTGATAGCTCGTCAATATCAATTTATTAATTTAACAGCTGCGGACTGATAAAAGGTAGAACGCGCAGAAGGGAAGGAGGGGGAAAAGGACGACTTTAACAGCAAGAAGGGAGGATTGAGGGATGAGGGGAGAGACAGTGAGATGAGAACAGATATACATGCGTGTGTATATATTTCTACCTTTATTTATCCAGGAAGGGATCATTGAAATTAGAAAGATTTGAGAGATGGAGAGAGGGATGAAGAGAAAGAAGAAAAGAGAAAGAGAGAAAAGAGAGAAAAGAGAGAGATTGCTGGTGCTGAGTGATGTGTGATGGTGTGAAGCCAGAGAGAGATGAAGTCTCGCTTCTTCAGACAGCCGGCCATCGCTCCCGATGAAAGAATATCGAGTGTAAACATATAAAAATGTATATGATAATTATCGCTGTACGATTGTTCTGATTGGCGAAGACACACTGGCATTCACCGGTCTCCTGACAGAACAGAACCTCAACACACACACACATGCAAACAAACACACATAAGTCCTCCTCAAACCCACATCCACCCTCCCCTGATCCCTCTTGACCTCCATTCTGATCTCTGAAGAAGCGGATGGATAGAATCATATAACCCCAAACACCTCCATAACATAACGACCCTCCAGGAGGATGAAAAGTATTTTAACAAGACTTTGTGGTCCTGTGGTTCCTGACCTTTGACCCTTGACCCCACTACGTACTCAAGACTCCCGGGTTCAGGTCGAGGGCCCTCCCTCCCTCGCTCCCTCCCTCCCTCGCTCCCTCCCTCCCATCCTCCCTCCCTCCCTCCCATCCTCCCTCCCTCCAATCCACTCATCCACCCTTCCATCTTTATATAAATCCGTCCATTCCTCCACCCCTCCATGTATTCCTCCATCCATCCCTCCAGCGTGAGGTGGCTCGGTGGCTCGGACCAGCGTGAGTGTGTGTGTGTGAGAGACTGTGAGAGGGAGATGATGGACCGGGGTTAAGAGGTGTCAACACACAGCCTGAGCTCTGGAGAGCCTCTTCAACTGAGCTCAACACTCTCAGACTCTCCGCATGTCCTCTCCACTCATTACACACCCTAAGTGGGAGATTCAGACACAAACGCTCTCACACACATGCTGTCTTTCTCTCTCTCACACACACACACACACACACACACACACACACACACACACACACACTGGATGACACCTCGCGGTCGCACACACCTCCCTTCGAGAGAGGAAGACACACACGTATCCACACAGCTCCCGGTAGAAAACTAAGATACACACACACAGCTCCCAGGGAGAGAGTAACATCACACGGAGCTGTGTCGCTTGTATGATGGACACACACACACACACACACACACACACACACACACACACTCTGAAAGGTTCTCCCAGAACAGGGATGGATTTATCACACATCGGAGGTGAGGCCAGCGTGCTGGAGCGGAAGATACAACACTCCTTAACCTGCTGGGCTTTCTGATGTACACACACACAAACACACACACACAGACACACACAGAATCACGCGCGCAGGCACACATGCACACATGCACACACACATTTCAGATGGGTATCATTTGTCATCGTTGCGTGGTGTTACATGAACGCGTTCGGCAACATTTTTGATTAATCAATGTCAGGGCAGTTGTTCTAATTATACCGATCAGATCTTGAGGACCTTTACTGGTTGCCAGGGAAACTGTTGTTATATACATGATGGTGGCTATCATGTTCCACTGTACTAGAATCCTCCAACACCACAAAGCTCAGTGTGGAAAAACAACTTCAAAATCAGAATCAGTTGCCATGGAAGAACACAGAAGCTTACTAAAGTAAAAGGATTGATTACAGGTGTTTATTGGTAACAGTACCGGATCAATGGTCTATCACAACCTAGTGCTTGGTGGTTGAAGGAATAATGTGTGTAGGGTACAAGGTGAACATAAACGTTTATGTCATGTCACAGGCTTGGGTCTTGTCCTTGGCCAAACACGCTGCTAGGAGGGTTATAACCAGGATATGAACTTTAATAACCTTAGATGACTTCAAAGCTTTTACCAACTACAGTGAAACCATACACCCTTCTCCCTCCTCTCTCCTCCTCCTCCTCCTCCTCCTCCTCCTCTCTCCTCCTCCTCCTCCTCCTCCTCCTCCTCCTCCTCTCTCCTCCTCCTCCTCCTCTCTTCTCCTCCTCCTCCTCTCTCTCAATCCCCCTCCCTCCCTTCTGTGCCCCCTCTCCCCCCCCCCCCACACATCACACTATGCTGTGTCACTCGCATGATGGACACACACACAATGACAGGCGCGCTGCCCCCCCCCCCCCCCCCGCCCCACCACCACCTCCTTCCTTCCTGTCCTGTGATGTGAAGTGGAAAATAGACATGGTGGAGGCAGGATGGAGGGAGATAGAGCGAAGGTGTAGATGGAGGTAAATATCTGATGCTGGCCTAGAGGCATCTGGGCCTCGCTCTCGACCCCCCCACCCCACCCTCTCACCTCCCCACCCTCTCACCTCCCCACCCTCTCACCTCCCCACCCCCCCACCCCACCCTCTCGACCCCCCCCCCCCCACCCCCACCCTCTCACCTCCCACCCTCTCACCTCCCCACCCTCTCACCTCCCCACCCCTCCCTCCCCATCTCTCTCCCATGTTGTTTTATGAGGCCCGTCCAGCTTGTCATGTGGCCAACGGTAAACACACAGAACGGCTTTAATTAAGAATTTTTGAACAGGGATACCACCAAGTCCGGAAACATTAGGGAGATGCAACCGGGTGTCGTAAAGATTGATGGAGACTGAGAGGATGGAGGGATGAGGAGCAGGAGGGAACAGGGAGGGGTGGGGGGTGGGGGGGGGGGGGGGGCAGGTGCGCGATACGAGGGAGTGGTATTCTTGCGTTGCTGCGTGCGGTGATGAGAGACGGCGGGGGTGGGAGATGGGGGCAAACGATATTTGATGCGTTAACAGCTGGGTTGGGGCAATAACAAGGAGATGGAGAACGCCGCTAAAATGTTTGACATCCGGACAGGATCAATGACTCCTGCATGGACACTTTAACACGTAGACCTGACCCATGCATCCGTCCTGATAACACACACACACACACACATACACACACACACACATGCAGACCCACACACTCACGCACACACCCACACACGAACATAGACACACACACACACACACGAACAGAGACACACACACACACACAGGTGGGCTGATGTGCCCTCGAGGGCGAATTGACCTGAACCCACATAACTTGTGCATACATACATCTATCCTTATATACAATCTACAGTTTAATAATTCATACCCTGAGGTAAAAGCGTTGTAAATCAGACGAGAGGAACAACACCAGGAGAACGTTGAGTAGCTTCACTACATAAACCAGTCAACAAACCGGCACTAACGATCCCAGACCAGCCTCCCTCTGGAGATGAAGTTTGCAGTCAATACATTATTTACCACAGAGTTGTTACTGGCAGCAGGCCCTTCCATGTCCCTGGAGGCTTCTGGTGCTCTAACCTGCATCCTGCTCCTCCTCCTCCTCCTCCCCCCCCTCCTCCTCCTCCTCCTCCTCCTCCTCTAGGCTTCTGGTGCTCTAACCTGCATCCTGCTCCTCCTCCTCCTCCTCCCCCCCTCCTCCTCCTCCTCCTCCTCCTCCTCTAGGCTTCTGGTGCTTAACCTGCATCCTCCTCCTCCTCTTCCTCCTCCTCCTCCTCCTCCTCCTCCTCCTCCTCCTCCTCCTCCTCCTCCTCCACCTCTTCTGGGCTTCTGGTGCTCTAACCTGCATCCTCCTCCTCCTCCTCCTCCTCCTCCTCCTCCTCTTCCTCTTCCTCTTCCTCCTCCACCTCCTCTGGGCTCCTGGTGCTCTATCCTGCATCCTGCTCCTCCTCCTCCTCCTCCTCCTCCTCCTCCTCCTCCTCCTCCTCCTCCTCCTCCTTCTCCTTCTCCTTCTCCTTCTCCTCCTTCTCCTTCTCCTTCTCCTTCTCCTTCTCCTCCTCCTCTTCTTCCTCCTCCTCCTCCTCCTTCTCCTCCTCCTCTTCTTCCTCCTTCTCCTCCTCCTCCTCCTGCTGTCCTTGGTGCTCTAACCTGTGTCCTGCTCCTCCACTTCCTCCTGCATGTGCGCACACACACACACACACACACGCACACACACATACTCCAAAGATGAATTTGCTCATTGTGTTTGTCATACGTGATGTGACTGAGAATGCTCGGGTAGAACCTGTTTACCATTTCCGTGGAAACAAACACGAGAGTAAAAGCCGTGTCAGGATAGGATATCAGGACTCAAATGCAGACAGACTGTCAGGGTGGAATTGGTGGGCTCTGTAATACCAAAACAGGAAGCAACCCAACCCCCTGCGACGGGCAATATAGTAACGGGGAAACACCTCTGTGTGTTTCTCCCTCTCTCTCCCATACACAGGCACAGTCTCTCTCTCACTCTTTCACTCTCTGTTTCTCCCTCTCTCTCTCCCATACACACGCACAGTCTGTCTCTCACTCTTTCACTCTCTGTCTCTCACTCTCCCTTCTTCTCTAATGTCTGTTTCTCTCTCTCACACACACTGCCTCTCGCTCTCTCGTTTCTTCTCTCTATTTCTCCTTCTCTCTCCCCCACCTTACCTTTCACACATACTATTTGTCATCTCTGAGATGAGCCCCCCCCCCCCCCCCCGAGTCCCCCCTCTTGACGACCCCCTCTATTCTCTCCCGCTCTCAATTCCCCAGGCTCTGGCCGGCTGGGATCAATATCTTATTGATCAGACCCCCCCCCCCCCCCGGGCCCCCCCCCCCTCTTCCCCCATTACCCTCCAGTCTCAGAACAGTCCCTCTCCCTGGTCCAGGGAAGCACGCGCACACAGCTCACCTCTCTGATGGGAGGCTAGGGTGATTACAGTATGTTTCTCTCTCTCTCTTGCTCGCGCTCTCTCTCTCTCTCTCTCTCTGAGTGGAAGGGCTAATCGGGGTAAGTGTGATGAAGGCCTGTACAGCTGGAGAGAGCAGTTATCCGCAGATGCGAGGCGAGGCGAGGGAGACACAGGGAAGGTGAGAGCATCACGAGAGGAAGACCAATCCTTTCTCTTTTTCTCCTGGTGCTTCCCCCCCCCTCCCTCCCCTCCTTCCCTCCTCCTCCTCCTCCTCCCCTGTCCTTCTCCTCTCACTCTCCATAGACAATGCTACAGGCAAAATCAATAATCTCATGAAGAAGGCCATATTTTTAGTCCGTTATTATGAGGTGGAAGAGGAACCCTGCACAGAAAATGAGAGAGAGAGAGAGAGAGAGAGAGAGAGAGAGGAGAGAGAGACGCGGGAAGATGAAGAGAAAGCGATACGGAGAAGGGAAGATGGACGCGGGAGAAGAGAGAAAGAAAGAGAGAGAGAAGGGAAGATGGAGAGCGGAGAAGAGAGAAGAAGAGAGAGAGAGGAGAGAGAGAGAGGAGGGAGGGAGGGAGGGAGGGAGGGAGGGAATGAAAGAAGGTGGGACAGAGTAACAGAACATCAGTGTAGAGGGGGGGGAAAGAGGATAGATGGAGGGATGAGGGAGACGGAGAGAGAGGCATGGAGGGGTGAGAGAGAGAGAGAGAGAGAGAGAGAGAGATGAGAGAGAGAGAGAGAGAGATTGAGAGAGAGAGAGAGAGAGAGAGAGAGAGAGAGGGGGATGGGGTAGGGATTTTCTCTCTCTCTGTCTCTCTCTCTCACACCTTCCTTGCCCTCTCCCTCCCCCAAGCCCTCCCCCTCTCCCCGCTCCCCATGATACTATGCTTCCTCCCTACAACCAGCCTCCCTCTCTTTCTCCCTCTTCCTCTTCCTCTCTCCCTCTCTCCTCCTCTCATCCCGATTGGCTAGGGAGTCGCTGTTGATCAAACGATAAGCCCCCTGATTGGCCAGCACAACTCTGGGGGGAAGGCAGTCATTGATTTATCTGTGGTATTAGAAGATCGATTAATCCCTATTGTGTATGCCAGGAGAGATAGCGGCGTGCGTCTTATTTGGTGTTGCCTGCTCCTGCTGGTTTCAGATAAGGAGCTCCTGCCTTCTCCTCCTTCTAGAAGCAGCAGATAAAACTAGACGGACAGAATGACAGGTAGCTAAGGGGACACCCCCCCACCCCCCGTCCCCCCTCCCTGGTCCCCCAACACCACTCATTTCACAGGTGCATTCTACCTTCCTGGACTCTCCCCCCCCCCCCTTCACCAACCAGGAGAAGAAGGCAGGCCACCCTGGCACGGTGGGGTTGGGGTGCGGGGGTGGCGGTGGGGGTGGAGTGTTGGGGAGGGCTGCCGGGCAGTGGGGATGCTCTCGGGGCAGGTGGAGTGAGGGGTGGAGGGAAAGGTAAGACGGCACCTGTTTGAGTTCATTCTCTCTTTTCTCTCGGCCTCCCCTGGCTCTCTCCCTCTCTCTTTACCCCCTCTCTGTGTCTCCCTCCGCCCCCCCCCCCCCGCCCCCCCTATCTCTCATCCTCTCCCCGCCCTCTCTATCTCTCCATCTCAGTGAGTAAAGCATGTGCGTCATGTGTGAATGATGGAGTGATGAAGAGGAGAGGAGAGGAGAAGAGGGCCAGGCAGGCAGGCGAGTGGGTTCCTTGGAGGGGAGGAGGATGGCCGGATGGAGGGGAGGAGGATGGTAGGATGGGTGAAGGGGAGTGGAGTGAGTGCTAATTCCTACTTTTCAGTTTAAATAAAGATCTGGTGTGGATAGGGGCCATTAGGAGAGACTCAGACAGTCTGCTATGTAGGACAAGCTGACTGCAGCCCGGTGGAGTGGGCCGATCAATACCCAGTCGATGTGCTCAACACCAAGCCCTGAACACACACGCACACACACAATGGGAGAGATGTGGTGCTGTGGGGTTGGCGTGTGTGTGTGACAGAAAGAGAGTGTTTATATGTTTGTTTTGTGTGTGTGTGTGTACCTATCTGTGTGTGTGTGTGAGAGAGAGAGAGAGAGAGAGAGAGAGAGAGAGAGAGAGAGAGAGAGAGAGAGAGAGAGAGCATGATCCAATCCTAACTGTATTCTAAGGCGCTGCGCGGCTCAACACAGACTGGGCAGCGGCGAGGGTGTGGGCAGGGGGACGGCAGGACAGAGATGGAGAGGAGGACAGATGTCTCTGACTCTCTTAACAAAGACAGATGTGTGAGACGGCCATGTCTAACTCCCTCTGCCCCGATGCGACAGCAATCGCTCGGCGTTTCGCCCCTTTCTCTGCTCTCTCTCTTTCTCTCTCTGGGTGTCTCTCTCTCTCTTTTTCTCTCTTTCTCTTTCTCCCTCTCTCTCCGGAATTGATCGACTTTGTCTCCTCGATCCATCTCTACCTCTGTCGCTTAGCAACCAGCGCTCTATCGGGTGTGGAGGTTGGGAGTTTTACTGGGGGATGGAGGGATGGAGGGAGGCGAGGGGGAATGGAGGGAGGGACAGAAGGGTGGGGGACTGGAGGGAGGGGTGGGAGGGAGGTAATGGAGGGGAGGGGGGCAGGGGCGGCGGTGGGGAGCAACAGCTTATAGTACACTGTCGAACTTGTTGCCTCCCAATCTAACCTCACCCCAGGGGGAGGACAGGGAGGTTAGGGGAGAGGGGCTTGAGTTTGGGGTGAGGAGGGGGAGTTAAAGGCTGTGGAGGGGGAGGTTAGGGGAGAGGAGGGGGAGTTAAGGGCTGTGGAGGGGGAGGTTAGGGGAGAGGAGGGGGAGTTAAGGGCTGTGGAGGGGGAGGTTAGGGGAGAGGAGAGGAGAGGAGGGGGGTTAGGGGAGAGGAGGGAGGATGAGCAGGAGAGGAGGGGGTTGAGAGGGAGAGGAGGGGGAGGTAAGGGCTGTGGAGGGGGAGGTTAGGGGAGAGGAGAGGAGGGGGGGTTAGGGGAGAGGAGGAGCAGGAGAGGAGGGGGGGTGAGAGGGAGAGGAGGGGAGGTAAGGAGTGGTGCAGGCGGCTTTAAGCCTGGTAAATCCTGAAGCAGGCGGTGCAGTGTGGAGCTGGGGAGTCTGGGTAATAGAGAGAGAGAGAGAGAGCGAGAGAGAGAGAGAGAGAGAGAGAGAGAGAGAGAGAGAGAGAGAGAGAGAGAGAGAGAGAGAGGGAGAGAGAGAGGGCTGGACTGACTCAGAGAGGTGGATAAACTACTCTTATCTTATCTGAGGTTAATCCTCACAAATCTACTTCATAGGTTTCCTAAAAGTCATATTTAATCTATTAATCATAATTATGATGCTTGATATATCTGAAAGCCCCCCAATGACAGGTGTATGGGGTATATGTACGAGACAATATTATATTGCTCCTGCGTAGAAGGAGCTCTTTGATTGGGGTCCTTCAGGATCTTAACATATTACTACCTGTCTGTCGATCAGTCCATCCGTGTGTGTGTGCATGGGTGTGTGTGTGTGGGTGTGTGTGCGTGTGTGTGTGTGTGCGTGCATCAAGCCAGGCCCTCACAGAGACCTGAGTGTGTGTGTACAAAAGCAGGCTCAGACATGGAGACCTGAGTGTGTGTGTTAGTGTGAGTGTGTGTCCCAAAGCCAAGCCCTCACACAGACCTGAAAGTGTGTGTGTGTGTGTGTGTATGTGTGTGTGTCAAGCCAGGCCATGACAGAGCCCTGCATGCGCCATTGATCCCACGCAACACAACTTTATACCCTTAGGTTGAACATTAGTATTTCTTAAGCATTGCAACACACACACACATGCACACATGAACCCGTAGGCCTACACATATACAAACAGACAAACGTACAAACTCCAGAACAGAAAGAAAGACACACACATGCAGTATGCAAACACACACACACACAAGGTAGCATGTCATACCTGTAATGTTCTACCGATGACAATGATGATGATGATTACCCAAGGAATTAAATTGGTAGTCCTATGACGTCTTTATCAACACGCGCAGAGAAGTATACAATTCTCTTTAAGTGACACAACACAAGAACACAAGGACGTACATGTAGGTTCAACACCACCCCGTCCGTCGCTTTGGATGAAAGCTACTGCTACATGAATACATTGCAACGCCCTGACCTGCAACTTGGAAAAATAGTTTTAAAGTGACTCGCAGCCGCCTCCTACACAGAGTGAACATCATTTGAAGAAGCACTGACCGGCAAATGTTGTGCAGTAGACGTGATCGGGAGAAATAGGATCAAGTTAGATGCCTGCCCGCACGGACCCAATCAGTCTCTCGTTCGATTGCCGCGCTCTCTCTCTCTCTCTAATAACCTAATTGATGGCAATGACTATGCAGGCAAACCTGATGGTAGCCATTTTTGCAATCGGAATATTAGGAAATGTTCCGTTATAAGAGTCTACATAGTATTTACACGGGTGACTTGGATTGTTGAGAGGATTCCATACAAAAAAATATCAAAAAATAAGGAATTTATCCACATATCTTATTTAGTAACACATGAAAATGTTTTATCTTTGATGTGATGATCTTTAGAAAATAGGCCTATATTTATCGGTGACACAAACAAGTAAAAAGTATAACTTTAGGCCTTTATTACACTAGGTTATAAAAGCCATAATAATAATAAGTATTATTATAAAAATCACAATAATAACACATTGATTTTACCAGTGGTATATTCATATTTTCAATTAAATTGCCTGTGAAAATATTACCATAAAATGAAGGCATACACCTTATTTCTTATATCTTATATTAGGCTTTAATAAACAATCACATTTGAAATGAACTTCCAAAGGTAATTTGACGGTGAAGACTGATTTGATGCCGTTTTCTGCTGAATAGTTTAACAGTTCATCCTAAAAGTGAAATATTTCCCATCAGTCTGATTAATATGTAGTCAATAAACATCCGTGCCACGGCTAAATATATTGATTATCGATAAATCAGCGATGTAAAGGATCATACGTTTTAACAAAAAATGAAAATGAAAACAATTATTTTGCACCGCAGCAGCCAACACCTGTTGCAGGATATTGTCAAATAGAGCTGGCACTTGCACAGACATACATTTGTGTTAAAGCCTACTTTTATGCTGGTGACAGAAAAGAGGTGTTCTGAACATTCTGTGATCAATTCTCGTTCGGATCGATCAGAATGGGAATTGATCCATAAGGCACCCGCGCGCTATTGATCTCTGCAAGTCTTCCATTGCAGCCTGCTTTCAAATGCAAATGTTCTTAAATAATAATCTATGCCAACGCACTTATTCCTTAACAAACTGCAGACAAACGGTATACAAACACAAAGATTATTCCTTATTTATTTGGGCTATGTTCAGCGCAACGTGGGCCATGAGGCTGCATGATTCAACTACAGAGCTCAGAATTTTATGAATGTTTTGGACGGTCAAGAAAACATGTGTATTGTAAATAATGTATATGGAGTTAAACAGACTGGAGATGTGATGTGGCGTACCAGTGCACGCTGGGACCCTTCACCGCTAACCGAGCTCCAACTGCCCGTGTGGTCTCCGGTGGTGCAGTGCCTCACCTGGCCCTCTGCAATACCCCACATATTAGGCTATACATCCTCAAAGACAACTGCAGAGACGGACACATTATTGACCAATGCGATGGACAATTATAGTAACTAAAATAAGAGTTGGTAAAAGCCGTGATCATTACAGTAATTCGTAGGGGATAGGCCTACTACAGGCCACAGTATAAGCTCGCAGGTGTGCAGCATATGAACACACACGCGCGCACACAAGTTTCATGGATAATCATTTCAAAATAAATGTCAAATGTGAAGTTATGTAGTTGTAGCTGTGTGTGTGCGCGCGCAGAGTTGGAGTAGAGAGAGTGTGTGTGTGTGTGTGTGTGTGTGTGTGTGTGTGTGTGTGTGTGACTCCTGTGGCATCGCAGCGTGCTCCATCCCGCTGACTATTCACACTGCTGATCAATGCGACATTACTAAACACTGGTACTTAACTTTAGCCAATAGCTAGATTCAAGTAAATATACTTTAGAATACATTAAGCTTGATGCATCAGCTTCGGAGTCATTTAAGAAGCAATGAAAAGATTAGTCAGTCGCTACAGACTGATCTCTTTAAAATACACTTATAGATAGCCCATATCTTATTTCCAGGATCTTCAAGAATTAATTCACTTCTAGGCAATCTCAACATTGTTTTGAGACGACACAACGGAAATCATGGAAACTTCCATATCATATTTGTGAAAACGACTGTAATTATAGCCTAACTTTTCTAAATGTGTACGTATTTACTTAATGGCTACCAACATGTAACCTATTGATAAAGCTAAACTATAGATTGTATTTTCTTTGTCCTATAATATGTGAAGGCTATTACATGAGTTATATAATTTAAAAAAGTAGTTAATTGTTATTGTTATTTATAGGCTATTCATAATTAATATACCTAGGCTAATTGTAGGCTAATAATAATTGAACAGCCCAAATAATAACAGGCTATAGCCTATCTAAAAGTCAAACAAGTCTTACAGGTAAATAACCATTAACAACCATAATTGATTTAAATAAAACAAAAGATGTCTCTGAATATTTAATGTTGCTTGGGTACTATACGGAAGCAGAGGCCTTTATCAACGGCCAGTTCAACCGGAAACTCTGTGTCCCTCCTAGATCTAAATACCAGTTGTGATTGAGATGTTAGACTGAAGATATAATCTTTGATTGCGCTAGTGCAACGACTGGAAGGCCTATACAAATAGGTCTCAGATTATTTTTTAAATCAAGCTTCTGTAACAGGAAGGAATAGTTAGTGTTTCAGTTGTTCATGTTTGGTTTGTTTGCGTGAAAGCAAGAACTGACAGGACTGTAAACTAGTCTACCATTCATGCCCTACTGTTTGTCAGGAATGGTAGTATAGCGTCGGTGTGTAGGCTATTTGGCGCTTAGTTGTTAGCGTCGATGTGTGTGCATGTGCGATGTGTTTATTAGTCGATGCCAAGTGTGTCGTGAAGCCACCGACTCACCACCGTTATTAATGTGAAATAAATCACCCAGTCTCGGCGGCATCACCCTATTCACACCGCAAATATCGACACCTTTAATATTTTATATTGTAGGGCCTATTTGCCATAGGATATGTTTATTTGATCATTCGAAAGTAGTACATTAAAATACAAATTAAAACCCAGCTCTAAGGCTAATACATGGATTTTGAGGGAAAAAAGACTCAATTTGCACCCAAATCCCTGTTGTGAACGATTTCCACCCTGGTCGCTGCAGGTGCTTGGAGAAGGCCTTCGCCTCCCGTATGATCTAGCTTGAATAGCCAGCCTGGTTGAATACTGCCTAATCACCTTCGAATTACTTATGCGCTTTTGAAAAGGTGTGCGAAGTGTGTGTGTGTGTGTGTGTGTGTGTGTGTGTGTGTGTGTGTGTGTGTGTGTGTGTGTGTGTGTGTGCAAAAGAGAGAGAGAGAGGGAGAGAGAGAAACCAGGAACAAAAGACTGCCAAGTTAGGTCTGGTTTATATGTTCTGTGACATGTTAAGTGCTGACCATGAGGTTTGGGGTTGTATAGCTGGGTGAATAAGCAGTGAGGAGATTGGTTACATGAAAGTTAACATTCATCAGTAGGCTGACCAATAGGCGTCTCTGTCCGGATAGCCGTGCGGATATGACGGATAGGCTGTTGAGCCCAGTAATTCACGTTCAATAGCACTGGTTGGACGGATCAATACCGGGATATTAACCCAAACCGAAACCGTTGTCTTCCGGGTGGCACCATCCTCTTCTACTGGTCATAAGAACAAGGCACGAGGGTCGGTCTTTGGGAAGTCATTGGCGGGGGCTGGTTTATTCTGTTCCAGACTTTCACACTATACAGTCACGAGTAAAGGTGATATGGCAACTGCAATCATTTGTAGACCAAAATAAGTGTCTTTACAAAAGACGGTGACTTTGTAAAGGCTGCTAGGCTACAGGCCTACAGTGTGGCAAAAATAATAAAATAATAAAATATTATGAAAATAAATGTATAACAATAATTGGTCCCTACAGAACTGGATTTCTGGTCATTCTGCAGAGGCGTGCATGGTGACATCCATGCCCCTGCAGCGCGCGGGCCAGTGTGCTGGTGATGAGCAGGCATCGCTAGGAGCTTTGGAATTATTCCCCACACTCACATAAGATCAGACAAATGAGTTAACATATTTTATTGATAATAATAGCAGACATAAATAAAACCATTACATGTGCTTAGATGAACGTTTACAATCTTTAAAAATCGGCTTCACTGATTGGCTTGTCTACTACATAAATATGCTAGCTTTCACTGACTTTCAATGTAAAGAGTCAGGTTCAGGCTTGTATGCAACACTTCATGTAGGCCCATGGTACATCCCTTAATACTCCACTCTAACAAGGCTAAAAATCCAACATCATTTATAGGGTCTATGGTGTCTGTGAGCTCCATGGCGGATGCAGGCTGGTTCACAGCTGCAGCAAGCTATCGATAAACAGGGCATGATGCATCCATCTATGCACGCGGACGGATCAGGGTTGTTGACCCGATGGACGTTAGCATGGCAACGAGCAGGGTGGGTTTCCTGGTCTGATGTGAAGTCAAAACGTATTAAAACGATTCAGGTTTCTGAACAATTTGGCCAGCATTTGGTCGCGTAGAATAAAGTATGATTCCGAATGGCCTAAAAGGCTACGTCTTTTTATTTATGGACATTTGTATAAGTAAAGAAGCCTAGGCCTGTAGCCTACCAGTGGGTCTACATCTGGCTGTCTGCTTTTACTTCCTGTCAGTGACGGCCTATAGCACTAAATTAGTCTTCAACTAAACACAATGAACACGCGTGATTTCCATGTGGTAGGTTGTTCCCATTACGCAATGGTTACAATTAGGCTGTGTATGTATTAGATATTTTGACCATAATATGAGGCTATTTTATATTAAAGTTTGCAAATAGGATAACAACTGGTCTAAGATTAGCATAATAGGATACTTTTTAAACCTATGTTCAAGCTAATGAATACAAACAATTAGGCTGCTGAACTCAACATGGTATTGCAGCACATTTTGTCTGGTCCTTTCGCTGTTTGAAAACGCCAACGGGTGTTTATTTGCTTGGGTTTGTTGAAGATCGTTAGGCCTATGTTTACCCGCTGAATGTTTGTGTCACGGTGGAAAGGATGCAATTAATATTTAACCTTTCAGAAATCACATGTTCTGGCGCCCACACTGACGGCTTTATCTGCGAAACCAAAGAACCAGCTTCTTATCCACTGGACCCCAATATCTCAAGGTAAATGTTACACAGCATGGGATTGCAGTTTTGTTCAAGATAGCACAACCTGTATCTTATCAGGTTAAATGTCTAATGTAATCTTTTTGAGGAATTTGAGGGTGAGTTACAACATGAACAAACCTCGGCCTGATTGACGGCTCGTGACGTCAGACAGACCCCAGCTGCCCCCCTCCACACCCCACCCACCCAGACTATAGCCGCTCACGGAGCCCGTTGCGCGCGCAAATGCTCAGGCACAGTCACATCTTTACATACGCGCGGGCACGTCTTCATACACGCTGTGAGCTCGGCTCTGGCTTTCGATTGTACAAGGTGCTCCACGGCGAATGGAATACGAGCAGACACAGGCACAATAACAGGCGCGAGCAGCGGTTTCTCACACGGCTCTCCAGCAAGCAACGGATCTCTTTAAACCATGCTGGATTGACCGGAGAGCAGCTACAATCAATGGGGCTTTGAAATCGTTCAGAATTTATTGGAAAGGAGACAGAGGGAAAACGAGGGAGAGCGAGAGCGCGGGAGTGAGAGTGTGTGCGTGTGTGTGAGAGAGGGGCGAGAGATAGGTGGACAGAAAGATTCTTTCAACGATGGAACTTACAATGGAAAACATTGGAAATCTGCACGGCGTATCTCACTCTCATCAGAGTGACTTGATGAACTCTCAGCACGCGCGGCAGCCCTCGTCGCACCGTAACTTGGTGTCGCACGGACGGTCAGCGATGGTGTCCAGTATGGCCTCGATATTAGAAGGGGCAGGGGACTACCGCACGGACCACGCGCTGTCCGGTCCCCTGCACCCAGCCATGACCATGTCCTGCGACTCCGGGATGAGCTTGAGCAGTACGTACACCACGCTCACACCGCTGCAGCACCTGCCGCCCATATCCACAGTCTCTGACAAATTTCACCACCATCCTCATCCTCACGCTCACCACCACCCGGCACACCAGCGGCTCGCGGCCGGTAACGTCAGCGGCAGCTTTGCTCTGATGCGGGACGACAGGAGCCTCGCGTCCATGGGCAACCTATACGGCCACTATCCCAAGGACATGTCAGGGATGGGTCAACCGCTGTCTCCTCTGTCCAACAGCCTAGGATCTTTGCACAACTCCCAGCAGAGTCTTGGTGCCTACGGGCACAGCGCGCACCTGTCCAATGACAAGATGATGTCCTCGGGAGGGTTCGAGTCCCACGCTGCCATGCTGTCCCGGAGCGAGGAGCACCTGGCGCGCGGTCTCGGAGGCCACGGGGCCGGGATTATGTCCACTCTGAACGGCATGCATCACCACAGTCATCCGCACGCTCAGGGTAACGGGTCGATGCTCTCTGACCGGGAGCGGCAGACGGCGGGGGGCGGGCAGGGAGGTGGGTCGGGGCAGGTGGAGGAGATCAACACCAAAGAGGTAGCACAACGGATAACGGCCGAGCTCAAGCGCTACAGCATCCCCCAGGCCATCTTCGCCCAGCGGATCCTCTGCCGGTCTCAGGGCACGCTCTCGGACCTGCTCCGGAACCCGAAACCATGGAGTAAACTCAAGTCCGGTAGGGAGACCTTCCGGCGGATGTGGAAGTGGCTCCAAGAGCCCGAGTTTCAGCGGATGTCAGCGCTGAGACTAGCAGGTGAGAGGCGCGGTGTGTCCAGGCTACAGCTATAGCAGACTTATGTGTTTGAGTGTGTGTGTTTATGCGCGCGTTGGGGGGGGAATCAATGTTGAGTCAATGTGGCGAGACAGTCAACAACTCCTTACACAACCTTTAGGAGTCAACAGCCTATATGCGTAAAGTTGTCATGCTTACTAGTTGTTACTTGGTTGGGTGTATTGCCTATATTTGCTCTACTAACAATGTCTTAAAATGAAATTATAGTTGATAATAAAAGCTGAAGAAGGAAATAGAACATAAAAGGCAGTCAGGCTAGAAAGCAGTTACACTGCGTAACCACCAGAATTTTTGTTTTTCACTGATAAATCTATAGTCCTCTTAGTTTAGATGAAAATAACGTGATAACTTCAGGCCTATATACCTATACTGCAAATGTGTTGTTGTCATAGGAATCTGGTACTCTTGGGGCCTTGCATCACATGCTCGTGAAGCGCAAACAAGGCTCGTCTGAGGCGCGAGGGCCCAGCCAGTGAGTCAGAGGAGCGTGACCTCTCACGGATCGATCGCTCGAGTCCCGGCGTCCCTTTTCAAAGTAGCCCGCTGATAAAGGATCAATATGGATCAGAAAGACGTCCCCAGAAACAGCTGCGTCTGTCTCTAGTATTTGGGCAATAATGGCTACCGTTCAGCTTGTATTTGGAAATACTAAGAGCTAAACTATTTCACTTTCTCACATGGCTTTAAGACGCAATGGGGATTTGTTGTAATCGTGTTGTTGAAGTGGTTGACTATATATATTTTAATATCCTTTATTATCCAATAGATGACTAAGATTTGGAAAGAATCGTAGGCATTAATGGCAAACAGACTTGTAAAAAATAAAATACAAATGTAAACCCTATCATGCTATAACAACAAAACATTGCGAATTTATCCATAGCATGTCATGATGTGCCTAAAATGTATATTGAAAAATACAAAGCAGTATTGGTTCAATCTAAATATCCTGGCTATAGTCAACTGGTAATACAACATGATAATACGCTATCGAATATATTTGATTACATCGCTTATAGTGCTAAAATGTAAGTCCAGATCTTCAGGTCGAAGGATGCGTCAGCGGTCAATGTCAATCTATCATGACCTGCATCTGTATTTTACAAATCTATATTTTTATTTCATTCACACGTATTAATTGTGACACAGAGGCCATTGCTTTAAACTCTGGTTTCCTACCAGCCAATACTGCGACAATCGGCCTCTCAAACTCAAGGCCTCAAAGCTGTAAAAATAAAACTGAACCAGTTAATCTCGTTACCTTGAGTAAAAGAGGCGATAGAACGCCATGGAATTAAAACCCAGAGAGCATAAAGTGAGAGGGAGCTTTCATTGACGCTGTGTATAAAGGACTGCACTCGGATATCCGGTTCCTAACGTCAATCAGTCCTCGTGCAGTCGTATTTCAGCGGACGGTTCAATTAAGCAGATATAGTGGCATATTTTAGTTCCAGTCAATGCGCTATTGAAAAGCACTTAATGGCATGTAAATTGTTCTTCCACGCTTTTAGTGGTGTTCTGGTAAATAAAGATTTAAACACTCCACAATTGTCTCCTTAAGTGAAAGGTAATTGGGCCGCGAGGTTTTATATCTCCCACACCTGATAAAGAAAGCTCCTTAAGAGAACAGGAGGGCACTTAGAATAAGGACATAGTTCTCCCTGTGTGTGTGTGTGTGTGTCATCCACACTATAAACGTGTCCGAAATTATTGTCTTCATGATAAGAAACAATCGAAGTAGTCATCTATGAGTTTATTAAATACATGTATACAATGTCTTATCGTACACCTTGGCAGGTGCAACCGTGGTGGCGCGTGGCTGTGATCATGTTTAGAATTATTAATGTATAGGCCTGAATCCTCCGCGTGTCTTTTGTGAAAGAGCGGCGTTGCCGCCGCTTAATTGTTGACAACACTGCGGTATAGTGTGAGCCACCTTGCGCGCTCTCCTGCTCTCCAATCACAACGCAGTTGGGCCAAATGACAAATGACGTCTATGTAGATGGCCGGGGCTACATTTTACTTACAGCATTTAAATTCTCCATTATCTGGTGTGCGCATGGGGCTGAAAGTGGGAGTGTGGGGGTTGGGATTTTGAAAAGGAGGCTGGCAATACTCGGTCGCCCACATCAATCAATAAATTCAAATTACTATTCCAAATTCATCACAGTCTCACAAATCAATGCCGCTGGACTGCTTAGCTAATGCAAAAACCTCAGTGTCTGATAAAGGCACATGGCCGTCTCCATGCTAGCTTATATTTAAGAAATAACATGATGTTGAGGAATTGCAGCGTCTTTATATAATATTGCGTTAACGAAAGGACCATGAATTAACCATCCTGTCCGTAGGCCTACGCGCTCGTTCCCGGATGTGGTGTATAGAACGACATCATTGGAACGAGCAGATGAAGAGGACTTGAAAAAAAGGTCACAACGAAACTATGTTGTATGGAACTATTATAGTCTCACTGATTAAAACGTTTGACTTCTGCTCTTGTTTTTCCTGAAATTAAGAGGTTGTACTGAGGACCAATGAACGCGTCAAAATAGACTGTACGACTTTGAAGAGATCATTAGATCTGGTAAGAGTTTAGCCATGTTTAATCTAACCACTAGAGTAAACAAACCCAAATTGACATCTTGAACAACAACTGAAATAGGCTACAAGCGATGGAGAGACACTAGAGAGGAGCCACGGATTGCATTAACGATGAAAACAATTCGTCTTTGCATGTGTGTTGAATTCCACACTCCATCTCAATGTATTTGGTCGGGTCAATATTGAAGTGATCGATAAGGATAGCCAGTGCATCTATCAATTATTCCGCCTCAGCACTCTCCCATAGGGTTCCCGGGCAGTGTATGGGGGAGGGCGGGGGAGAGAGGAAGGGAGGGGGGAGGAGCTGGGAAAACGGAAAGGACAATCAGAAGAGAGACCACTATTTTCTCACCTTACTTCCTCTCCGTGTTCTAATGATGTCACCTCTGTATACTGGACGGTAAACTCACTGTCTCTATGCCCTCGAGGCTCTCCGTTATACAATACGCCCGCGGTGAACAGGCCCCGTGCCGCGCGGTGCTATACCGAGAGACCACAGTGGCGAGAGGAGAAGGCAACACCACCGCAAACACGAGCTCACCACGCGTAACCGACAACAACATGACGTTTCAGGTTTATTAGTAACAAGCACACGTGCAGGTGCATTGGAAGTATCTGGTCCGGCTCCTTTGGAAAATCCCTAGTGGCCTAAACATGTAGGCCTAATAATAATCTAAACATTTAAGGATAATGTCAATCCTATAGCCGATTTGAGCTTACAGCCATACTTATCAACAGTAGTCTATATAATAAGTTAAGATTTTGGGAAACTGAATAATAGGTTACTGAATAATTCGCTCACAATAAAATATGAAGTAGGCCTACTGTGTGCAAAAGTTAAATATGAATTGTTAAATTCAAGAACATTCCTCGTGATAGTTACAGGCACGTGGTGGTACTATATTTTGAATTATTATAGGATCGCCGAAAACATTTTTAATGATAAACCTGCTTGATACTGGCCGGGAGGTGATCGATGCGTCCTTAAATAATTGATAGACGAGAGAAAACTGGGGAGAGCCTCGCAGCTGTGGTCTCGCCCGCGCTTTTTCTTAAACACAGCAATGTTTGTAGCTACTGTAAGACCCACTAAAACACATGTGCGCCCTCTCGCTCTCTCTTACACACTCACTCTATCTCTCTCTCTCTCTCTCTCTTTTACTCTCCTTCATTCCCCTCGCTCCACTGTCATGAAAGTAGGTTCGACCTATATCCTGTTTCTTTGAATCTAATCCACCGTTTTAATTACACAACGTAGCGGGATTACTTCTCCTCGTTTTAAGGATTTGAAATCTGGGAATGTGTATCTCATATAGGCCTAGTTATATGGAGCACGCGCAGCCCCCACAACCTCCGTGTCCAACCTCCCGTATTTTTCCTCGTGCGTGCATGTATGTGATCGGGATATAGAGTGCGTCTGCGCCATACATTGTTAAGGCCGATCTGGCGAGCTCTGAATCGGTATTGATTTCCATTCCCCGGTCTCTCCTTTCCATCGCTGGAGCTGCACCACGCAGCCGTACTACCGCTATCCCCCTCCCCCTCATATAGACCCCCACCACCACCACCACCCCTCCTCACCATCAACGGACCACCCTTCATAACATAGCCTACATACAACAGCAATGCTAAACGGCAGCTCGAGTCTAATGTACAGCCCCCACTCTCGAAAGCAGAAACAATTATGTCAACCCGTGACACGAGAGCGGACTGCTGCGAGGTCCTAGCCCGCTTTTGTTTCTCTCTCATCACCCCTTTCCGATCACAACTTGTGGGGGCCAACACACACGCACAAACACCTACACACACGTCGCAATTATAAATGCAGCAGAGGTCTTTGCGTGCTTGTGTACAGTCTGGAACGCCGTCTATTCTATTCTAGATGATCCATCCCGCCGCTCCAGCGTCGCCCCCTCGCCAAACCGGATCGATAGGAGAGAATGACCTTTAAATCAAATTGCTAGGAGACTGAACGGTGTGCACGAGGCTAGCATCAAAGGGTTAAATGGCATTGCGTCACCAATTTCGGAGGAGAAGAAACAAACCAAACTGAAAATATAACTAGCCTTATGCCAATTTAGTGTTAACGGAAAGTGGAAAGGTTGCTTGAGCAGAACCGACATACTCTTCGTGCATCACTAATGCTGTAAATCGTTACCGAGGATGATGACACCTGCGCGCGTTCCACAGGACGGTGTTGCAACTCTCTGATCCCGGCGGGACGAGAGGTCTCGTCCATCACATGTTGATGCTTTTCACTCCGGGCGAAACAAAACAGTCTGAATGCGGCCTACTGTAAACAGAACAACGTTTTTTTTCTCTAAATTAAATCACACGAACGTTTATCTTTCTGGGAAACAAACTTGTCGCCATGACAAGTGTATCACTCTCCTGGTCAATTTGCTTTAAACAAAGGGTAACCCTTTTGCCGAGAGTGGTCATGAGTGGTGCCTCCGCTTGTTGTGAAACAATCTCATCTTTGGGATCATCACTTTTTTTGAATAAATCACAACATGAATCCCATTAAAAGGAAAACGAGGCGCTTCGAACAGAAACATATTTAGGCCTACTCCTCGTGTAGAGTCAAAGATAGCTCGAGGTGAGAATGGCGGAAGGTTGACATGACTAGAATATTCAAACGTCTAATCTGCGTCATCTGCCGAGCTATTCATGATTGCGCTTGCCCTGGCCTGAGTGCTTTAACCAGGACCATGGTATATAAATAACCGATCCACCGGTGTTGATGTGCCGATTGACTCTCCTTGCTACCCGTAGTCGCTTATCTGACACAATGACAGGCTATCGCTTACTGGAGGCCCGATAATGGCCCGTTTAATGCCCTGTCCGAGGCGCGTGCTTACGAACAAGGCAGAACTCGTGCTTACAATTTAGAAAGAAAAAGGTCACTAAAACAGAAATAAGAATAGTGCCTTATCAGATCAAATGAAAGATTATTGATTATTTAAAGAGGGAATACCGATAGGCCTATATTTTAGAGAGATATTTGCCAGGCAGCCTATGCCTGGATGTCAAAACCCAACAGAAAGCACTAGTTGTCTTTGATAAACTATCAAACGAGAATCAAACAATGTTTTTTTTCTAACCGAAGACATAAGGGAAACGAAACGAACAAAGGCCATGCCAAACTGTAGCCTACATACTGTATTTGTGTTGTACTGAAACATCTATTGAAATCGAACATGGTTTAGAAATATGTCAAATTGGTTGGTTATCATCGTTATATAGGCTATATAAGCCTATATAAAAATGTATTGGGCTATACCTGCATTCGTGGGAAGCATGATCATTTGAGTGACACATTTTGAATGCTTCCTCTCAACACACCACGCGACAGGGCCTTACCGGGACCACTTACGGCACTACCGCATGTTACACACACGAGCACCGTGCCCGCAGATGCAACCCGAAACTCCGGTTGGGCAAACCCACACAAATCAACAAAGGAACAAAACGACCGTGAAATCAATTGATGAATTAATCGATGATATGGGCCTATCGTATGCTAAACGGAGTAGGCCTAAACTAACAGAAGAATTTGAATTGATGTTTAATTTAGCTCCACTCGTTTTATAATAGGTCTAGGCCCACGCACTGAACTGACATTTCTAGAAGTAATTAATTTACTATAGCTACCCGAGTTTGCCTATATTACCTTACACTGCATAATTCTAAGGTCGTTTGCAAATTGCAAATAGTAACAGTTAGACATGTAATATTTCTAGGTATGCGTTTTGTGTGTATATTTACATCGTGTGTGTTTGTGAGTTTATAGGCCCAAAATGACGCTACATAAAGGCTACGTGATTGTCAGTGACGTCAGGGTGTGGTCTTCTCTCCCTTTATCTCAAGCAACAGCACGCACACACACACACACACACACTCACTCACTCACACACACACACACACACGCACACGCACACGCACACACACACACACACACACACACACACACACACACACACACACACACACACACACACACACACACACACACGCACACACACACACACACACACACACACACACACACACACACACTCACAGACAATGCATGCTGATATGATGAACTAACTAACTTTTTACACTATCAAAGCCACTCAGTTTATAGTGTTGACTAACTGTTAATGATACACTTGTAGGTTTCACACACCTAGACACAACTCTGTCACACACACAATCTACACACCCAAACAAGCCAAAAACTTTACACTACACGCAACGTAACACTACACACGCAAAGCTGTCTGTAAAAAGTCTGTCACACAACAATAAATCTACAAAAGCAGTAGTCCGCTTATAAATGTGCATTGTGTTATACTACAATAATAATAATCAAATAATAATGAAACAAAAAATAACAATACAAATAATTTAAGTTGTAGTCTAATTATTGTATTTTGTTTCATAGGCAATTTTATTTTTTAGAAACAATATTCACGTGGTACAGCATAGGACACATTACTGTGTTGTTATAAAATTGATTTTTTTTTTGCACAGAGCCTTTTTAGGACAAATAATATTTATCCCTATCGAAGTTTTCATTTGCATGCTCTTTTTCAGTTGACAAATCCATCAAAATCGACCTTTGAGACGATTAGCGGCCTGTCCCGCTGATAAAATGTTCACGTATCCCATAAATCACCATGGAGAAAAAAGAACCCTTCGTGAAAAAGCTAAATAATATCATGGTTTGACCGACCTGGCAGAGAATTAGACCTGTTCTATACTGCGTTACAAAGACAGCATTGTGCCTCTGAGTCTTCCAAGCCCTGATCCCATCAGTGTTGGTATGCGAGTGTGGGTCGGCCATGTTTAAAGCATGTTTACACTGGCCGAGGTCTTCCGCGAGCCTGCGGTGGCCACCATCTCCAAGGGTCAGTCATATTAGCTAACAGCTCTAAATAGACATGACACTGCCTTCATCTCGCATTTTGAAGTATCGATCAAATCGGCTAATGGGACTGTTATAGCTGGCTTTCACAATGCATTTTCCACCCAGGTAACTAAGTGTGAGGGCCTCACGGCATGTCTGGCAAACATCTTGAAGATCATACTTAGGCTATTTGTTATTTCTCTATTTACTTTTGGTTAAGTGTTAATGTCCAGCGGATTACTTGTTGCGTGTAGGATCCTATAGCCCAGGACATATTAAACAAAAACAATGAATTCATAAATAGCCTAGCCTATAATTACACCTAATAATAAACATAGGCTAACTCGTAGGAATGTAGCATCTGAAAAGGGTTTATACCCTCCAAAATATGTAATAGGCTGTAAAGGCTAATCTATAAACCTTGTTGAACCAAGCCTTGTTCATCACACAACAAAAGGCTAAACCAGCAACTTGTTTGAAAGTGGTTCCTACAATATCACCCACATTAGTGTGGTTCTGCGCCTAGGCCGAGACTCGGTCTGTGCTGTTGACATAGTGACTGTAGCTCGCCCTCAGCGGCCGGTCCTCGGTGGGGGAGAGTCGCACCACACCTCTTTCTGGATCCGACCCATGCGAGCAATCGATCCCGGGCAGACCGGTTGGCTGCACGGTGCGGTTGATTATCGACCCCCTCCATATAGCCTACCCCTCGCCCCCCCCCCCTCCCTCCCACACACACACACCGCACGCACACCTGACTGCCGCACAGACTGCTTTCACACGCTAACATATTTATTATTCATACTTATTTATAAACTTGTTTGATTATTTCATCCAAAGTGTGATGTGACGATATATGATAAGCAAATTCAGAAAAAGACACTCAACTGATAAACTAATAATGCATAGCCTATTCCAAACATATAGGCCTACACTAGCTTGAATAAAAAATTTAAAAAAAGGATAATTTATGAAACAGGTAAACGATCAATCCGAATTGTTCTTCCGATGTATCTGTTATTAATCTCGCATTAGCCTACTGTAGGCCTGTTGTGCTGCATGTGTTCATTCGAAGATAGCGACACCAATGCCTTCTACTATCCCATCCATGCATATAAAAACGAAAACATATATATTATAGGCTATAAGATAGGCAACTTGAGAATAGATATCCAGTAGGCCTAAGACTTTAAACAAATCACTAGGCTGGATAGGCCATCTGTAGGCGTAAGTCGTGCATGAAAGGCGTTCATGTTCTAGTCAACGGTGATTGATCAGGTTTAACTCGCGTTCACAAAACGAGCTTTTAATTCTACAAGCGTGATAGAACGTGCGTGTGTGCGGTTGTGAGACGTGCGAGAAAAAACGCCCAGCGGATCTCTGCCAGGTTGACAGCGACTGCCTTGAGAAAAGGAGACTTGTTGGAGAAGTGTGGAATGCCTTGGAGCTCGATCGCAGCAAACAACCAGAGAAGTATAAGGTTATCAGTATATTAACACTAATTCTCTCACATTTCATTAAGCGATATTGAGCTTAGAGAGCTTAAAGAGAGTGAGATAGAGGGAGGAGGGGTGTTTGGGAGCAATCTTGGCACTAAACGGTCTAAACGGAGTCAAACGTGACGTTTAAAGTACGGTTTGTCGATGCTCACGCTATCAATCTTTGTGGAACACGATGCAGGCTGAAACAAACTAACAAGCATATCAAATCCACAGCGGCTTTCAAAAGAACGGAAACGTGGAAACACCGCCGCCACCATCAGAGGCTGTATTCTACTGGGGAATGGGGGTATGGTCCAGTGGCCTGCGGGAGATGGGGGTGGAGGTGGTGTGTGTGTGTGTGTGTGTGTGTGTGTGGGGGGGGGGGGCAGAAATACAGCCCCTTGCCAACTGGCTCTGTCTGAAAGGTGCTGAAGGAAGGCGCCCGAGGTGGTTCGGCGGGGGGGCGGTCGCCAGGGAACTGTAAGGTGGCTGTAATGCTTTAAAACGGACCTGAACCGCAGCCAACTAAGCTGTTTATTGCCAGATTAATTAAATCAGTCGTTAGGGCCAACACTATTCACACACGATGTAGCTGGGTGTTCGACACGCAGCCCTAGGCGAAAATATCATTTTGAAATGATGAGGCCTAAAGTAAATAAATAAGTCATCAAATCCGTCACGATGTTATGATAATAAATACATTGCAGTGTTAAATTGTCTGAAGCGCTACACGATTCTCCTGAAAATTGGCAACCACGTTCGTCATGGGTTACGGCCCTGAGTTTATGCTGCTCCCTTTTGTCTTGAAATTCTAGTTAATCATTAAATGTTCTTAATATTTTTTTTATTTGTAGGCCCAGTGCTATATGGATGTATTTGTAATTGTTTTTATATCAGAACTTCTGATGGTCGAGCTTACCAGATAGCCTACAACTGTGTTTTCACTCCTTAACCTCAAGAATACCCTGATAAAAACGGATTTAAATAAACTTCATTATGCCAGTCACCTTAACCCAAATCAATGATTAATGAAATAGGCTACATGACGTGCTAAAATCAATTAGGTCAACGTTGTATTCTATGTGGTTCTGCCTCTTGTTGGTTTGGTAACCCGCATTATGTGTGTGTATAGCTAGGCCTAACTACCTCATACCTTTCCCTCTTCTCATGACCCCCCCACTCCCTTTCTCACTCAGAATGACAACCCTACAACACTTTCCAGATGCACGCACTCTCTCTCTCTCTCCTACACACACACACACACACCCTCCGAGGCATACTTAATTGGACGAACTGAATTTCACACACGAATTATTCACGAACCTATCGACCCATATTGAACACCCGAAGCCTTCTCGTCACCTCTCTAGGCGTGTTGTAATGCTACGAATATTAATGTAATGAGAACATTATCAAAGTTATAGTT